>JAPFSE010000634.1:0-54195 GCA_030777785.1 Beauveria caledonica | reverse complement strand
GGGGGGGGGGGGCATTGTCCGATTTATTATTACTATAAAGGCAATGGGAACCGGGCGGCGCGCAGCCAAACCGGAAAGTGCCCTGGTGGCGTTGCGCCTTGCCGTGCGCTATTACCGGACCCGGCAGGGCACCGGAAACAGCCTGCCGAAGGAGCCGGGGCGAATTGCGCTGGAGCGGCTGACCATGGGCAGCCAGCGACGAATATTCGAGGAAAATGAATGAGGTAAGAGGACCTGAACCTTGCACAAAAGTACCATTCAAAAAAAGTAAATAACTAGCAGCCAAAAAAAAGTCGGTACTGTACCCGCTGCCGTCCTCAGGTTGGTTAGCCGGTCCCTGGCTCTCCACCTCGGCCCTCACTGCTCTTGGTTGTCAAATCATGAGACGGCCACGGCGGACCGCTCGGATGGGCGGGAATAATCATTCACAGGATAGGCTGACAGTGGAGGTGAATACGATCCTCGTTCTGTAGTTCCTCACCAGACTCGGCACCTCCGGCCGTGCGCCCCCCCCTCTCTAGTTCCTACCCTTTGCCGTTGCCCTGCAACCTTGGCTTTTTTTTTTGCTGGAACAGGGCATCACTTAGTAAGCTAGTCCAGATACTCTTGTTACGTTTCACAAAACCTCTATTTCAAAGTTCAGGCTCGCCGTCGTGGAGATTGCTCCAATATGAATGGTCAGTAGCCTGCAGAAAGGACTCGCAACCGGCCGTCTTTACCCCATCCTTGCCCGAAATCTGGGGGCTGCAGCAACTATTAGCTTTTTGTGCAAGATCGGACCTTTCTCATCAGACTAGCCACTGATGGACGAAGTAAAACTTTGGGTTTGGGGTCATGATCTCATTTACCCCAACCCGGCATCCAGACTTGGCTATGCTCCTTTCCATTTAGGCATCGACCCGCGCGACTGATGTGTCTCGCGCAATTAGGGGTGAATGTAATGAGAGTTAGTACTTATATCAGGACTAAGCAACGAGGCGACCGCGAAACAGGACAAGGTCGAAGAGTGAAAACAAATATTCACTTGGGCATCAGCATCGTTGTACAAGGCCGCACCACCAAGTTTCCTTACTAAATTATCAACAGGCTGACTAGTATGCCATGGGGAGAAGTAGCTTTTGTCAGTATTTTCTCCCGGATCTGTTCTTGGATTTTCGAGGAAAAGCTTCGAACGCACAATGAACCGCGGGGCCATGGGGCTGTGCGTAATCGCTGCCCACCTCCGGTACGAGCCGGTTGACTATTGTCTACTCCGAAAAGTGGCCATTTTCTACGGTGTAGCCTAAAACTGCAAGTGACCGTGTAATAGAACAATTAAGATCTGGTGTTTGGCGAATGCTCGGCTGGCTAGTCGAAGCAGCACCGTGCGCTGAGCCGCACTGCGCGAGTCGACCCAAGAAACTGGCAGGTACCGAGTGAGAGCGGGTAAATAACAAGGAATAGACACACGGAGATGGCCGTGAGTTTGGATTCTGGCCCTGTTCGGCCCTTTCAAGTAAATTTGACAATCTTCTCAGAGTATTTCAGCCTGCTGGACATTGTCAGGATGTGTTGCGCGAGAGTTCCAGAGAACTTGACAAATTATTGACCTGCGCAGCCTTTCTGCGGTGTCGGCCTCGTCTATCCCGTTGATCAATTTTTTTTTTGCAATAGATTTACATCAAAACACAGGATATCAGAATTTTCTTCTGTAAAATCATCAATGTCGCTCCTCTGCCAGCGCACCGCATGGTAGGAAGACTTCTGATATAGACGACGCCAGAGGAAAGACATGCCACCGGCTGCGCTGAATTTGGGCTCTGGATTCCTTGTCACAGCCGAAAAGTGAAATTGATTATGACATGAAAATTTCCTGCATAATGACTTGCCTACAAGGTGAGGGGCCTTCAAGAAAGGGTTTCGGTAAGCCTTGGACTCGAATTTCACACAATTCCGAAATGTCTCTAATGTACATCACGAATTTAGATCACAAGACAAAGGTGAATGTTGCTCATTTGTGGCGTGTGTAGGCGTAATAAGTAATCGTATTAGGTAAACTTCGTAGCCAATTATTACCGGCTGTCCGCAACCACGGCTGCATCAAGATCGTGCATAACCAAATCGTAATAGCTGCCCTTTCTCTCCATAAGCTCCCGTGGACTACCCACCTCCAACACCTCACCCGAGCCCATGACCACCACTTTGTCATAATCGGCAATACTCTTGAGACGGTGCGCAATGGTGACGAGGCAGTGCCCTGCGTCTTCAGCTGCAGCCTTGCGCAATGCCGTTTGAATGCCAGCATCCGTCTCCGAGTCCATGCTCGAAGTCGCCTCGTCAAGGAGCGTCAACTTTGATCGTCTCGCCAAGATGCGACACAGCGAGAAGATCTGGCGCTGTCCGTGAGAAAAGTTTTCGCCCTTTGATGCGACTTGCGTCTTGAGTGTCAGGCCCTCGGAGTCAGTGTCGGGCTCGCCATCCTTGAAAGACTCGGGACGTTGTGGCTGGGTTGCGCTGACTCCAGTGATAGATTGGCAGACGTCGAGAGCTCTTTGCAAATCCGCCTCAGAAGCTGTGCCTGTTGGGTCGAGATTTTCTGCGAGAGTCCCTTGGAATAGTTGCGACTCTTGTGGGATCATGGAAATGGCCTGTCGGAGCTTTTTACATGAAATTGTTGTGATGTCGACACCATCGTACAAGATCTTTCCCGACATTATGTGCGTGAAACGAAGTATGGATAACACAAGCTATTTATTCCGGCGGAAGTTAGTAACAATCGATGAATAGACAAGCACTGGCTCTTACAGTGCTCTTGCCACTGCCGGTTCTCCCAACAACGGCCACGCGTTCGCCTGGGTTAAACCGCAGGTTAATGTTCTTTAAGATATCTGGTCCCTTAGGGTCGTACCGCACGGTCACATTCTTGAATTCAACTCCACCAGAAGAAGGCCAGTTGCGAGGAGTGGTCTGGTCTACTTCGGCTGTACTGTCTGCGACTGGTGTGGTCTGGCTCAGCAGCTCTTCCTCTGGTGGCAGCTTGCCATACTCCCGAACACGATGAAACTGGAATGGATCAGATCAACACGCAAAGACAAGGGATGTATGTTTACTTACTGTTTGCATTTCTAGATTCATCTCGTGAACCTGAAATACGAGCATCAAGATAGCTGAGCTAATATCTGTCGCTTGCGATAAGCAGAATCCCACAACTCCAGCAGATAATCCGCCACCCTCCCGAATGGCGAGAAATGCAGCGCAGACATTGATCAATCCCGCAATGGTATTGATCCGAATTTTGATCCACTGGTCTGCGTCGATTTGTGACATAGAAGCCCGAGCCGACACTGAGAGCAGCTTCCCTAGATTTTCGGAGACTTTCCTTGGCAAAGCCGAGGTCGCGCGAATGACCGTCATCCCGCTTAGCCCCTCAGAAAATCCAGACAGAACGGGAGATCGGCTTGCTGAAACCAGGTGCATGAGATAGATGGCAATCTGGTTATATGCCACTCCCACAGATATGCCAAGTGCAGCAAGCAAAACAGTCGGGCCAAGGAAAACGGGGAGGATTAAAGTGACTGCACTCAGCATCATCAGTGAGAGAATAATGACATGAAGGGTAAGATAAACCGTGACAATGATTTCATTGTCCAGGGTCCCGATGTCGCCAGACATACGATTGATGACTCGGCCCACGGGATGCTCAGTGTACCATGACAGAGAGACATTGAACAGGGCTTGAACGGCCCGGTTATGAAGCGTTCTGGCGGCATACCATGCCCCCCTCATAAAGATCCAATAGCATGTTGAGCTAACTGCGTTCTCCGCGAAACTCAGCGCCACAAAGACGGAGAGGTAAAACGCAGCAGTGGCCGAAACATCGGCGTCATCATGGTCGACCCAAACCTTCAGCCAGTATTTTGCGATCATTGCTGCCGTCGTTTGCACTAGCATGGCTATCATTGTCACGATGATAGCGGTCCGGCTGCCGAAATACATCATATATTGCAACACTATTTGGGGCCATCGTCAGCCAGAGGGGACCCCTTGTATGAGCAGAAACCACTTACCAGGAAAGCCGCCGAGTACACCGCTCTGTTCCACTTCTTCGTCAATCACACTCGTCTCATCCTTTTCTGCCAGGTCTGATAATTGCTCCACTTGAGTGACTGGCGCTGTATGATGGTGGCCGTCATCACTTGTTGCTGATAAAGTCTGTGGCACGCGAGCGTGCCCGACATTGCGGTGCATTGACTTAATGGCACCATTTTCAAGAGTTATTGACAGATCTGCCTCGCTAGTAACCCATTCCAGCGGAGTGACGAGAACCACGGTCCTGCCCTTGACGAGGTCGGAGCAGAAAACGCGGTTCCACAACAGAACCGTGGTCTTGGTGTCCAGCGCTGAGAATATGTCGTCGAGAATCAATAATGGGGCAAGCGAATAGAGCGCTCTAGCCAAGGCTATCCTCGAACGCTGTCCTCCAGAAAGGGCAGCGCCATTCGCGCCCACCTGCGTCTTGTCTCCATTTGGGAGTTCACCGATGTCAATATCAAGACAACACGCCTTCACGACACTGTTATAGCGCTTCTCATCATATTCGAGTGTGAATAGTATATTCTCACGGATAGTTTGGGCTTGCAACCAGGAGGTTTGTGACGCAAATGCGGCATCTCTTGGTCGAGTCACGCTGCCGGCTTCCTTGATCGTCTCCCCCAGTAGGGCCAGCAACAGCGTTGTCTTTCCACTTCCGCTTATTCCAGTGATGGTATTCAACCCATATTCAACAAAATGGATCGTGATATCAAGTAAACAAAAATCAGCGGTTCGGCTACGACGAAAGGTCGCACCGTCAATCCGTACAGGACCCTCCGGATAACGGTCGAGTGGGTCGAGAGCAGCGTAAAAGCTATCGAAACGGCGCAGAGAAACTCGGATAATTGGCCACTCCACGATAATGGAGGCGAAAAAGTCAAGGTCGCCCCGGACAGTTTCAAACAGCGTGACAGTTGTATAGGCGACAGAAGCAGTCATGGGCAATTTCAGAACGCCAACGTAGAGGCCGAACATTGCCAGCATCGAGCCGATTGGCATCCAAGATTCCACTTGTGCGAATGCAATCCAGCACATCGAGATGTACCAGTTCTGCTTCTGCTCCTCTGCACGCACCCCTTTGATCCTGTCCACGATTGAGTCCTCCCATCCAAAATATTTGATCACCTTGATGGATTGTAGGTACTCAGACAGCATCGAGATGCGGACGTCTTGAATAGCTTTGACCCTCTTCTCAAAACGTAGCGTATAACTCGAGATGTATTTGGCCATTGGTGCGCTGAGTAAAGCGATGAGGATGCCGGCAAACATGGGCCAGCCGATGACATTGTATAGCCCAATCATTGCCAAGACAGACGAGGGTAGTTGCGTGATCGCCATGAGGATAACATGAAAATATGTGACCGATCCCATATCCGTAGAGATAAGGTTTTCGAGCATACCCGTCGCCGTGCCCTCTCTGGTCTCGGTAGCTCCGTCCTCTTTCTGCTCGGCGTCTTTGAGAAAGTTGCCCGTTAGTTCGCGTGAATTGAGGGCGGCATGGAAGACCTCGCCAGTTAGCATGATCTCGCAATACATGGAAAGCCTTCTTGTTATCGATGTGAACTTTTGGAAGATAATGCTCTCGAGCAGGCGACCACCAAACATGACGATGAGCCATACATACGGCTGTAATGTAGCTGCCTCTGGATTCCGGATGTATTCAAGAATTTGGTACAGGCTGAAGGGCGCGCAGAGGTCAAGGAGGGGATGGATGACCCCGAGAAACACGGCTATCGGCATCTGCGGTGCTATTAAATCAAAGATAGTTCGGGCTGTGCTTTTCCTGCCTTGTCTCATTGTGGAGAACCCACGGTGCAGAAGCTTCGGGTCATAATGCCAGGGGATCTTTGGCATATCATCCATGCCGACTTTGGATTTGAGACTTTTGTAAACAAGTCTATCGATCTGTGCAAAAGTAACATTTTCGTTGATCCAGCTGCGAGTTTCTTCATCTGATGGTTCCGCAGTGAGGACTTCCGGGACATCAACACCGGCGTGTGGAGGTTGCCATTCACGGGGCGAGCTCCCTAAAACCAACAGTGCCGCTGCCAAACACGACATTGACACCAATATGATGGTGTCTGATTGATAGACCGAGTTCAATACAACGAGGGGTAATAGTTCAGCTGTGCCGGTTATAATAAGCAGGGAAGTAGAGACGAGAGCTATCTGATGAATCAGCATTGGCCTTGTCTTTCCTCGTACTATGATTCGAAATAGTCCTAGCATGAAGATGTATCCAGCGGCGATAGCATTGGGCAGCTGTCTTTCGTTGTGGCTGTAGGCGACAATGAAAAGCGCTAGAGTTATTCCGCGGGCGAGATGGCCAAGCGCTTCATACAACATGATCCCTCGTGGCTTGTACGGGACAGTCTTGCCTAAACCATCACGGCGTATTTTTATTGATCGTATGACTGCCCAAAACAGTGATGCCGACAAGATCAGTACTTGGACAGAGCCATGCCTTGCCAAGGCCACGAGATTTCGTATCCAGACAGGGCCACTAGATCCAGGTTACCAACAGTGATTGACGCGCTCCCACGAGCTGCATGCTTACCGACTTGCACCATCATGCATATAAATTGAGAGCCCATAGGTGGTGTGCTTATTGTGGCTAAATACCTCATTCATGGTGAAGACTTTTGCTGTTGGCGCCCGCGCCCCAAGTAATCAACCTCAACCACGGCAGACGCAATGCTTGCGCAAGGGAAAGTTGGACAGTAAGAAGCGTGATAAAGTGAACAAGTGGTATTTTGAGCCAATAGACTGATTATGGCGACTGAAATTGAGCAAAGAACAGGTTACTAAATAGACGCTATTGAGAGAGTGGTTTGGAGTTGGTTGACAGATGCACACCGCTCACCTAAATATGACCTGCCGGTTCCCACCAACATCGTCGGAATTTCTCTTACGTGTTGGGCGCCTGCCACAATGTGGGCAAGGCCGGCCAGTTATCACGGCTGTCATTCGTCAGTACCGTCGTAGTAACGCGATGTCGATTGCTGATTGGGCCATGGCTGGCCATGTAGCGTACCACCCGCCGTCTAGAAAGGCGACAATTCAAAGGCGATGTGAGAGCCGGCGCTGCTCTGCGCCCAGCTCATGCCACCTTATTATGGCTGTGCGCACAATCGCCAGCATGAGTAGGCACAAAGGGTCAAAAACTTCTGTGCTCGTCTGTATTCCGAGTCGCTCGAACCGGACATGATGAAATACCTTTGCCAGCATCTGGGTCTCCTTGAGACTTTCACTTGGGAGCTAGTTGTTGGCATAGTTGTCATTTTCACGTTGGTTGCTGTTGTGACGAGATATCATCTTCGTCAAGCACTGGCTCCTTCGGCCCCCGTACTGGAAAAAATGCTCACAAGCACTCTTCGACTTCCAGCTCGTCGTCATATGTGCTCCCGAAGATGCGTCAAAAGATAGCCTGGTAGTGCTCAGTGTACCATGCGGAGAGCATTGCCTTTCTGTACTCCCGATAGGCGGGTAGAATCCAGCAAATTGCCAGTCGACAACTGCTGAGAGCCTCCCAACATCCACAAGAATATTTGAGGGGGATAGGTCCGCGTGTGTGAAGGCCATGGAGTATTTCCAGGAGCGTGCACTCAGAAATGCCTGTGCGAAATCTTCTGCGCATCCACGTGCAATCTGTTGGTCAAATTCTGACTGTCTTGTAAGGCCCACATCCACTGCAAGAAGCACGGGGATCCTGCAGGTAGCCGCCGGAGGCGCTTGGGTATGTTTCGGTAGGAATCGATTGCAGAAGCGACGGCGTCGGCGAGTCGGTGTCGTTCTGGGTACGACATTCTGTGGCATGCTCGCCATAATGAGCCAGGGCTCGCCACCGGCGGCAAGAGGCATAATGTCCACGAAGAGCGGTGAAGGAACTGACGGGGCATGGCATTCCACAAGCCTCATCGCGGCAGGCTCGCCCTGATTGTTGCCGCGGAATTTGGCGTACAGTCCCAGTGGTAGGCGGTATACTATTTCGAAAGTGTTGCTCTGCTGCCCGCGGTAGATGATGAGCTATCTGTGGACCCAGCGACGGATAACGGCAGGGACAAGATGCCACGCTCTTCTGAACCGGAGTTGCCAGCTGCGGCTCCAATAGACTACGCATTTTTATTTACCAAGGGTAGGATAAATGTGTCGAATTGAAGACGCATGATGCGAAACGGTTGGCGGCCAAGGCTTGGCAACTTCCCGCTCAACATGGTTGACATCTGCTGCTTTTGCAAAACAGCGGTGAATTCTGAGTAGAACTGGACTTGGGAGTTATAAGCGATTCGATTCATCCATATGTAGAGAGCAGTTGAAGAGAGGAAGACCATCGCTCATCCCCTCGCCGCAGGTATTATCGTCAGGGGCGAAACCAAGAACCGCCTACTGCACGGGTCAGCTTGCATCCTTGTTAGTGCAGGCCCGCTGTACAAACCTGTTGGTTCTGCGCCTGGCAGTCCGTGTGGACTTGGGTGGCCTCGGAACCCTCTGTCAGACCTGGTACCATCCATATTTCACGTTTCAGAAAGCTTCTTCAACTGTCGGGCGAAGCAGCCTGGCGTTCTGGAGCTGGCGGTTCGCTGACTTATCGCAAAGGACCTGTCTAAGGATAGTTGCATAATCTGAGGTAATGAAAGCCTCCAAACAACTCAAGACCGATGTTTTGACGTCATTATTCAGCCACAGTCGCTGCAGCGCTGGCGATATGATGTAAAATGGCTGCGCTTCTGTGCCTGGTGGGGTGGCACCAGTCAAGTAACACTCGCCGTTGTCACGTAATAACAACTTGTGATGAACTTGATCATCTACAAACGTTCGGGTCGATACTATAACCATGAATCAGTCTCGAGAAAGATAACCGGAACACTCAAGGCGTACTAAGTTCTAATACCCGATACCTTTAGCCCGCGCAGAGCCTCCTCCAAAGGCACCCTGTGCTGGTCGACACGGCGGAGAATCTCGCGGGCGGCATTCTGTACATCGCATGATGCCTCGGGGAATGTTTGAGTGAGTATGTTTTTTCCGCCAGCGATAGCTTGGACGAGGCAATCATGTCATTGGCTCTGTTTCTGGCCATGGCGGTTTCTCGAGCGTTTGGCAGAGAGGACCGCCGCTGGGAGGGCTGTGCAGCTTGCAAACGATCAGGGACAGGGACAGGCCGCCGCTAATTACCTTACCTGGGCAGAGACCTGGCCAAGGCACACGTGATTACGACGTTATTTACATGTGTGAAGTTCCTGCTGTCAATCAAGATGAGACGTATCAAATTTTCTCAAATGTATAAATACCAAGGCCATGCAATGCTTGGAGACTTTTCTCCGACGCAAATTAATAGATGGTGGGTGTGGATAGTAGTAGGTATGCGCCAGCAAGCACATCGCAGGCTCAGTCACAGCTAAAAATTACAGGTAGCAAGGATGCTCCCAACATGGACAGCGGCGCATTTTCAATCAACTTGTCCCCTTTCAGCATAGTTGTGGCCATCAATGGCGAACATTATTAGGGGACGCAGCAGGCACTGGTGATTTCCTTGCGCAGTTCCGATACCTCGGCCGTTTTTTCCTGCAGCAGGAACTGGTTGGCCGCGGCCAGCGACGCCGCCTCCTCAGCCACGTCGTGGATCGAGTATCCGGGCAGCACACTAACGTACCCTTCATTGTCGAGCTCGTAGAGGACTTGGAGCAGCCACGTACGGCAGTCGAGACGGCCGAACCGCGCTGTATCCGCGAGCTCGACCGCCGGCCTGCTGTCGAAGCCGATGCGCCGACGCAGCGCCTCGTGCATCTCGGGCGCCATGTCGGCGATTTTGACGACGGCGACGGCCGCTGTCGAATAAGCCATGTCGCAGGACTCGTCGCAGCGGTACTCCCAGCTCCCGCAGCTCAGGTTGTTGATGTGAAAGACCCAGCCGAGCGCGGGGCCGATGTGCAGGTACAACACCCAGTGGCACCCGATATTAGCACTCTGCGTGCTGAGGATGATGTAGAGCCCGTTGACATCGAGATGGAGCTGAATTCCGCCGGTGTTGGCAGCAGTCAGCTCCTGCGGCTGATCGTGCGGGAGGGACTCGGCCTCCGCCGCGGACATGTTGGTGCGAGCGGCGTCGGTACAAGAACGATGTGCTTCTTTGCTTGGCCGAACAGTGCGGACAGGATACGTGCGCGATATGGTAGCGGCAGCGACGTATAGTTGGAGACCGTTCGTGGCATCTCTTGGCTTCCCAGGAGCAAGATCTTTATTTCTACGCCAACGAGCGCGTCATGAACCCCTTATTGATTGGCCACTTGCTACAATACTAGCACTGCATCTGAGGTGGCACAAGACGGATCAGATTGGAGCCTGGGTGGACATGGCAAGCTCAAGGTTGTGTTGCCCAACATGATGATTCAGGCCAAGAAGTCTTTTGGCTTGTTGGCTACTAGATGATCGGGGAAATACACCGTGTATAGCAGCATCTGAATGCACCGAGATGGGGGGGCCAGGTACCACCTTGCAAGACAAGGGCTAGACCGAAAAACGCACACCAGTGGCCATGGCAATCTACTGTGGAAAAGGCCAAGTGTCGGGCGCGGCTTTGGGAGACAAGCATCACTCTCTCCTTGTTGGGTACCGAGCAACCCAGCAAGGAAGATTGATGGCCAGGCTACGGAGTAATGCGTGCGCCCTTCGACACCGTCCGATGACGGCCCTCCTAGAATTCGCACCAAAACACGTATTTCTCTGGGTGCATCAAGCAAAAAAGACGGCCGAGGCGGCTGTCGCGGAGTTACATATGCAACCGACGCTTGGCGCTGCGGTCATCCTTCGTCGGGCGACGAGATGGCTTGATGTGTACAGCGTAGGGCTACAACGAACATTTCGTACCACGGTGAGCAATCAGCTGAATCGGCGCACAATCATCCAATGTTACGGCTGTGCGCCCGGGGGCATGAAGCTGTATGTGTGGGAGCTGGACGAAGTGGCATTTGTGGCGGCGGCCGGTGATGTCAGTCTGCCCCAGTCTCATCAGGCTGTGGTCCAACTCATGTCCAACTTGGGGCCAAAGCCAGTCCCACGGTCCGCTGCAGCAACGCAACTCTATTGTAGCCTTTGTCCACCTGTGGCGGGTATTGATTACTGCATTTGCTTTGCATATTCTCCATGGTTGCATTCGAGAACTGTAATCGTATTTGCTTGCAATGCTACTACCATAGGTCATCAAGCGACCCTCTCAAATCGGATAACCAGCTCATCGATACGTTCGCTTTCTTCCGCAAAGGTTATCTCGAGTGCGCTCGGTTTACCATCCACTTCCATATAAAACCTAGCACGAAAGTAATCTCGGCCTAATGCCGCTCCACGTATAGGCATCTGGTAGGCAACCCAGAAGTCGCCCGCTGCATGACGTAGAACAAACCGTGTGGGAGTTATAAGATCTTCTCGTATGGCGACAAGCTGTTCCTGTGGTTGTTTGTCGAAATTTTTGCTCGCCACCACAGACGAGTTTTCTACGGAAAAGGCATATGTTCCGTAGCCAGGGTGACTGTAATTGCCCGCAAAAAGGTTGATATCGACCGCACGAGACGAAGGATCTATAGTGCGATCTGGGTAAAGAATATTGGTCGCGTTATCAAAGTCTGGTCCGGCCCGCGCCCAATTCCGCTTTGTGCTAGAATGTAGTTAGTATTGGATTCATCTGAGGCGCCCGTGGCATTTTATATGGTCTCGAATTGGGGGCCATAGAACATGATGAGAAACGGAGTCAGTCAAACATACTTGTCCATATATTCCCGGCGGCCTCCGACTGGGAGCCCAAGTCTCTCTTCAATAAGTCTCTGGGTGATGACTTCCTCTATCAAGTTGCCGCCATCGACGGCATTGGCAAACATGATGACCGCGAATTTGGTATCAGGCATCCAGACAACGTTGGCCCCAAAATTCTGCGTCCCTCCATCGTGCTTGAAAACAACTTCGCCATAGATTGTGGCGCGCTCCCAAGCGAGTCCGTAGGTGGTGAGCTGCCAGCCGGTCGCTTCTGATGGACCAATCAGAATGCGTGGGGTCCTAATTTGCGTGTGTGCTTCGACTGATAATGGCTCTGTCGCGTTCATCAGACACATTATCCACTTGCTGTAGTCGACGACGTTGGAGATGAGGGCTCCGGCGGCGCTGGAAGACTGGACGGGGTCCGTTTCCTCGCCGACGTATTGCTGCGCATCATCGTCCCAGAAATAACCGGTTGCAATTTGCTGGCCGCTCTTCCTCGCGTCGTCATAGGATAAGAAAGTTGACTGCATGCCTAAAGGTTGCCAGAGGGCTTTCTTTAACACGTCGCCCACCCACGAGCCAGTCACAGTCTCGACGATGTGGGCGAGGGCGATGAACATGAGGTCGCAGTATTGGAACACTACTCGCGGCTCGGCTGTCATTGGCAGGTTGCGTAGATTTCTGACTGTCGCCTTGTTTGTCTTCCACTCTTTACTAGTATCATTAGGCTCACCGGTGCCAACCCAGCTTATCGTGTGCCGTGCCATGCCGGTTCGGTGGCTGACGGCATCTTCCATCGTGACGTGTCCTGTCGCCCACTCATCCTCTAGGACGAAATCATCTCTTATATTGTATGACATGGGTGTATTCCAGCCTAGAGGGAAAACGTCATCGTAATCGCCCGAAGAGATCATCTGCGCGATAGTAGCAGCCAGGTGTGCCTTTGTAGTTGATCCGCCGAGGAACAGGGTCTCGGGTTTGACGGGCGTGTCTGGCAAAACGGCGAATCCATATCCCTTCAAATCGTCTTTTTTAGATGAAACTTCGATTAGTCACAAATGAATGCAACCTACCTCTGTATACACCTGATCGTCGTCTATGACTGCCACGGACATGCCTGGCACCTTCCACTCATCCATGAGGCCCTTTACATATTGATTGAATTCTTCGCTGAAGGGATTGCCACGCGGAGTCGACTTGATGGTTTCATTTTGGCGCAATCGCCTCGGCTCGGCGGCGAATGAGATGGCCACCAGCGCAGAGAGCACGAACGCTTTGCCCGAGCTGATGAAAACCATACCGCTCGTTCTTGCTGTGCTTCTTGTTTATGTGTGATCTCCGAAGTTTCTATCTCGATAGAGCCGAATACTCTCGAGAAAAGGCCTACCCTCTCGACAGTATACGGCGGCGGCGGCGACATTTATCATGAGTACAGGTGCCGAGCTCACAGTGTGGCGGCACTCTAAACAAGCTGCACGCGAGGCAGTGGGCGCACTATGTCTCAGCGCAGTCTGACGATACTCTAGGTTTTTTTGAGGCTGATTCAATCCGTCAACTGAGAGATATCTGATGAATGCAGCCGAGAAGTGCCGCCTGGCTGCACTATAAGCAGGCTGGATGTGAAGCGTGCATATCATGTCGGACGACATCATTTTTGGCAATTCCGGCGTTGCAATATTGGCAACCTCCTTCCAGACAAAGATACAATTTGTAGCAGCTGCGTGCTTGGCACTATCTACTGCATACTTCCTGAAGCCACCATGGGATCAGAATACGAATAGCAAGTAACCCACAAAGCACTGATCAAGGGCAATACCACCATGACTCACCCACCGGCCCGTCGACCGAAACAATTGCCTGGGCTGGAAATGTGCTTTTCCGCTAATTCCTCTCTGCCCTGGTTTGATTGCTGATTTAGAGTTACTACGGTGGCACCCTCGTCACTAACATGACCATGTCTCCCAGCGCTAACTGGACCAATGGCAGCGACCCATTCCCGGCGCCATTCTACCATTCCCAAACACGAAGCTGTTTCGTTTTCGACATGTATAAGATATCAAATCTTTGCTTTGATGCTACGCCCGCCAATCAATCTGCGCTGGAGCTCCGCCCGTCGGCCGACTCACAAGGCTGTGGGCGGCCTCGGTATTTCGCACTGTCAGCATCGCAATCCGGACGTTTCTGCCCATTCCTGGCACTCCATGCGGGGAGGCCAGGACTAGCCGTACGACCCCATCGTCATCCATTGGCCTACAGGCACCTCTTTGGTGTTTTACATCCATGCTCTAGGTCGCCGGGCAGAACAGAGCCGATACTGGCCTGTACGCTGTTTCATCCTCCCGCCACAGCGCTCCTGCCGCAAAACCAGCTACTGTCCTCTGGCACGCGAGCTGGCTTCGGTCGACTGTACCTACTTAACTGCCGACCTCCTTCAAACTGGGAAAAAAAAACAAAAATCGGACTCTTTCATCACCAGTTCTCATAGTCTGTCATACTGCAATCGCACTGCCCATCATCCGCTGGACCAACGCCATTAAGTACGCAGCGACTGCATGTGCCAACGCCCGACACCCCCCCTCTCACAGGCAGGCGGCTACACAACTGCCATCCTTCAAGACAGGTAAGCAGAGACAGAGTCATAGGCATCGATTTATGTAAAATGTATGCCTCGAAGCTTACCAGAGTTTTGAAACAGAGGACTTCTCACGACGACAAAAGTTCATTCGGGACGCCCACACCTGGTGTGAGCATTAACGCTTCTGTAACCGCCACCGTTTCGAGTCGGCTCCCACGAACTATAGCTGCTTTACTACTGGATATCAGCCTAGGACGTTGATTACAGATTGTTGTGTGATTTACATCAACGGTTTTATGCGACAGACGGGCGTCTGGAGAAGACTGCCATCTCTCTGCGACTTGCAAACACTTGATCACGGCACGCTCGGTGCAGGACACAATGAGACGGACAGACACCTCGTTCGCCGCCATGGCACTTCTGGCTGCCAGTGTGCAGGGTACGGTTCTCACACTATCGACTGTCGAGATGATAACGTCATTCGCAGTCCCGCTCAGCTGCATCTTTGCCTACAACACACCCATCAGCGGATGCGAGACTACCGACTTTACCAACGGGCGGTGCTCGCCGCGCTGCCAGCGAGGGCTCCTACGGGTGCAAACGAATATTCAGGCATCGTGTAGTACGGTGGATCCTCAGCCAAATTCGCTGATATGGGAAGCGCAGAAGGGGAATCTGGTGAATGCGCTCTGCAACCGTGAGCCGCCACATCAAAGTACAACTCCATCTCAGTCCCCGGCGACGTCATCGACGACTTCGGCACTCTCAATCACTGTTACCGTTTCCGTCCCCTCGACCACGTCTTCGAAAACGCCATCATCCACACAAATAATGTCCTCAGCCACACCGACGACTACATCGACGACTACATCGACGACTACACTGACGACGACGTCGACAACACTGCTCACAGTCAGCTCGACCTCGACCGAGTCCAGCTCTCATGACGATACAAAGTCGTCGACGGAGACTGTGTCAATATCTACAACTTCCATCCCTTCGCAGGAAACTACGACGGGGACTGAGAGCCCTACATTGAGCAGCAGTAGTACTACTGCGACCAAGACGGCGAAGCCCACACGAGATCCAGAACTTGGTGCAGGAGATCCGTTTGCGAACTTTCCTAATTCTTCAGGGAGATTGGGCCCGTGTGGCTACAGTCTGTTACTGACTTTTCTTGTAATTGGTCTCATTTAACCTCATCATTTTAGTTTACGCAACTTTTGGGCGGCGTTTGGGTGGCGTTTGGACACGGACAAACATTTTCGGCATGGAGCAACCAGGATACAGCTAGTGGTATTTATTTTGGCATTATTTCAGCGGTGGGTTATACCAGTTTGAGACTTCAATACCATGTTCTGATGTATCCAAATATTATTTTCCTGTATTTCGCGCGCGTTTCTTGAGGAGGCATCTGCTCTTTGTTTTTTAAAGTCAACTTCACTGCATCGGTCCTCGGCAGCACACTCAGAATTTCCGCAGGCCATGTAATCAAGCGCTAGCATGAGACCACCTTAGTCCCACTCATAGAATACGGATGATGTGGTAGATAGAATAGACTTGGCTCCTGGCTTTCTCTGGTCGAATCTCTGGTCGAAGCGGTACGTTCCGTTCAGATCTGAATATTTCCAAGAGGTACAGGGTAGGCTGCCGCATGGAGGCAATGACTCGGCCCCACTGGGCCGGCCCGAGGCCGAGGGGTCACGGACGAAGCCTGTAGGTCGAAAGCATTCTTTGTCCCGGGATTTTCGAAAGATTGGGGGTTAGACATGGGGCTCTGTATGTGAGAAAACAGATTTGGGCGCCATGCTACTGGCGGGACGAGCTAGTAGGTGAGTAAATAGCCTGTCGTGCCAACTTCGACAAATACGAGGCCGCGGGAGAATTACAATTCACTTCTTTTTCTGAATACACCGGTTCAGTCGTTGTCATAGAGTGGGTATATGCTACAGAGAGAGATTGACTACCCGGAGAATAATCAAGATTGGCGAAAGTTGACCAGACCTCTGGGACGGAATGGCTGGGGGAGGGGGCCCCCTTTGAGCTTTGAGGCTTGGATGTATTGACGTGGCATAATGATGGGGGACGGCAGAGATACAGCTGTAAGATGAGAAGCAAGGAAAAACAAGGAAAATTGCCCAAAAAACGGTGGCAGTCACACATAATTCGAGAGGCGCCGATCATCAGTCGTGGATGCTGCCAAGAGGCCGGCAACTGCGTGGGCTGAAGGGAAGTCTTGGCTGCGGGAATGGCCGGAAGGCGTTGCTGGCGATTGGTGAGATGTTGGATGCCGAGAAAATAAAAACGGACGAAGCCAAGAAGACGGTAAGATGGTACTTATTCAGTTGAGAAGCAGAAATTTGGATGTTTGAAGACAACGTCCGACTAACGAGATGGAAATTGAGGTCTTTAGCTGACTCGTGCCTGCCGCGCCCCACCAACAGGATAAGCATAAACAAGGTTTGGCAGCGGATTGGTGGCTCGACGCCATGTGGCAAGATTTTTCTTTTCCTCGCAGCTGCCAGTTGAGCAGAGAAGCAGTTGGCAGAATCGAGGGGCGCATAAAATCAATGTGCGGGGAAATGTGAAAGCAGCTTTCGTCGTGCAATATCTCGGCTGGTTGGGTGAGGAGAGTACGAATAATGATGTTATGTGATGTGGGGTGACTGGTGGCTTGCAAACAGCGGCTATGGCGGATGAATCATGAGCCTGTGGGTGGTGAGACATCAACGGCACCGAGACAACAAACGGCTGAATGGGCGGGCTGTTGCGCTGGTTGGGCTGTTGGCGTTAATCGGGTAAAAAATAGTTAGATTTGCTCAATGCTGGGAAAGTAATATTGCAACAATGAGCTTGGACAGCGCCGAGAAACAAGGGGCGGCGGATACCTCATTAGTAAGGTAAAGGCAAACAGTCGAGAACCGGTTGACAGTATGGATACGGGGATGTAATAACGGTAATAATGGGTGATCTTTCATGAAAGATGAGGCGCCGCAGGCAAAGGGTACCTAGAGTGCCTAGGTTGATGGCGTGCAGATGAGACAGGCATTGTCTCTAGAAAATTCTGAGCAGCAATGTGTCAGAAATGTATGGCGATTTTGGTGATGATTTTGTCTCAAAACTTAGACCTATCTACAGTGCCTCAATGCCCGACAGCAATGTACATGTTTATCGCGGTTTGGTGGTGATGTGCTCCAAGATACTTTGGACCCACTGTAGCACCGCTGTGACCAAAGGCCCCCCCCCCTAAAGGTCAGATTGCAGGGAACGCTCAAAGTCTTTTTTCCCAGGTACCGAAGTTGGTCCACTTATTTATTTATTAGAGTAAAAAAAAGAACAGCGAAAACAACCCATTGCATCTTTTGGCGACTCTTCTTTCCCAAGTTGCGTCTGGCTTGCCCTTCTGACATTGCCAATCATTTCTTCTTGCCTTTCCTTCTTCATTGCATAATTCGTCCATCTCTATAATATACAGCCTCCCGCTCTCTCTGCCGTCCCGTGCGCCGGCGCCGCCTCTCCGGTCCTCGGCGCGTCATCCTCGGGCCTCTTGCCTCGCGCCATCATCACACGCCCCCCAAGCCTCGATTTACGCCACCAAAACCTATCTCCCCCACTCCGCCGCGCAGCATTGTTTGGCTTGGCTCTTCCAAGCTGCACATCTATTTCTCTGTCGCTCTTCCGGCTTGGCTTCCGCTCTGACTTTTTCTCTTCATTCTTCTTTTCTTCTTGATACACACACCAACAGACACACATCTACACTCCTCGACTCGGCCTCTCGTCGTATGTCTCCCGCTCGCTGCTCCGTTGGCTCTCGTTCCGTTGACTGGGGTGCTCTGGCCAAGCCCTTTTGCTCGACTACCTGAGCATCACGCCCATTCAATCCGCTGCCATCCAGCATTCGCTACCAAACAACACATATTCATCGCTTATATACGTCTCTTCGTCTTCATCGACCACCGCCTGCCCTCCACCCACGGACCCCATTCTCCCGACTCGGCTGCCGACGCCGCCCACCCTCCGCCATGGCTTGGTCACATCTCGACATCACCCAGCCGCACTTGGTCTACATCATCCTCGGCGGCTTTACTTCCCTCTTCATGCTCTGCTCCTCCTTTATCAAGGAGCGTATGTACATTGGCGAGGCCACCGTTGCCACCCTTTGCGGCGTCATCTTTGGCCCCCATGCCGCCAACCTCATCAACCCCAATGACTGGGGATCCGTCGACATCGTCACCGTCGAGTTCTCCCGCATTGTCCTCGTTGTCCAGTGCTTCGCCGTTGGCGTCGAACTGCCAAAGTACTACATGGAGCGACACTGGAAGTCCGTCGTCTTTCTCCTCCTCCCCGTCATGACCTTCGGCTGGCTCATCACCTCCCTCGTCATTTGGTGGATGATCCCCGTCCTGTCTTGGCTCGAATCCCTCGTCGTCGCCGCCTGCGTCACCGCCACCGACCCCGTGCTCGCTTCCTCTGTTGTCGGCAAAGGAAAATTTGCTAAGCGCGTCCCCAAGCATCTCAGAGATCTCCTCTCCGCCGAGTCTGGCTGCAACGACGGCATGGCCTTCCCATTCATCTATCTCTCCCTCTACCTCATCCAATACCACCGCGACGCCGGCGAAGTCAGCTTCCACTTCATTGTCTACGTCGTCCTCTACGAATGCATCTTTGGTGCCGTTTACGGCTTCGTGATTGGCTACATTGCCCGCCATGGCATCCGCTTCGCCGAAAAGCACGACCTCATCGACCGAGAAAGTTTTCTCGTCTTTTACTTTGTCGTCGCCCTCTTTTGCGCTGGCTCAGGTAGCATCCTCGGCGTCGACGACCTGCTCGTCGGCTTTGCTGCTGGTGTTGGCTTCTCCAACGACGGCTGGTTTGGCGAGAAGACTGAAGAGTCCCACGTCTCTAACGTTATCGATCTACTCATCAATTTGGCTTATTTTGTCTACTTTGGCACCATTATCCCCTGGGAGCAATACAATTCTGGCTACTTCGGCGTTACCGCTTGGCGTCTCGTCGTTATTGCCGTATTTGTTCTCCTCTTCCGCCGCATCCCCATCATGCTGGCCCTCAAACCTTTTATACCCGATGTTCGAAATTGGCGAGAAGCCCTGTTTGCCGGTCATTTCGGCCCAATTGGTGTTGGCGCCATCTTTGTCGCTATTCTTGCCCGTGCCGAGCTTGAGCACGAAGAACCCGTCCCGCTGTCTCAGATGCCAGAACCGGGCTCGACAAATTACTCGTTAATCTACCTCGTCTGGCCTATTGTGACATTCCTCGTCATATCATCCATCCTCATTCACGGCTCTTCTATCGCCGTCTTTACTCTCGGCAAGCGAATCAACACCCTGTCCCTCACCATGTCCTATACCGCCGCCCCCGAAGACGGTCCTTCTTGGATGAACCGACTGCCGCGAATCTCGTCGCAATCCCGCTCACAGGCCAAGACCATGTCCGAGGCCTCGTTCGATCTCAAGGACCCTCAGTATCCTGCCGGTACACTTGCACCCCCTGGTGGCTTTTTGCGTCGCCAGAAAGAAGAGGACCACAGTCGACCCGGCAGCCGCACTTCCTCCCTAGTCTCCCGCAAGCGCAAGCACAAGAAATGGGACGACGGCATTGGCCCTGGTGGTCCCGTCTCCCAGTCGGCCATTTTCCCCAATCGACAGTCCATCTCACCCGCCGATGAGCAGGCCAGCACCGGCCAGCCCACAACCGACTCGACCGTCACTGACAACGGCAAGGAGAAGCCAGAGAAACTCCACGATGAACGCGACCACCATGCCGACGACGAGAGTCCCGCCTCGCCCCAGCGCGTCAATATTTACGAGGAAGGTCACCATCTTGTCTTCGAAGACCAGGACGGCGAGGTCATTGACGCGGTCGACATGGATGCCGTTCCGAGCCACGACAAAGAGCCTCCTCAGGAGCCAGGCACCGCTCTCCAGCCAGCAGAAGACGGATCCTGGTCTTTGGGCGGGCTTCGTCGTCGCTTCAATGATATGTACAGTCAAGAGGTTGAGAAGCGCAAAGACAAGTCCAAGCAGTCTCGCAACCACGAGCCTGCTCGCGCTTACCAGTTCGGTAATCAGGTGTGTACATTGTATCTCTTAGTCGCTTTACAGTTATAATCTAACCTTAGTAGATCATTGTTGAGGACGAAGACGGCGAAGTCGTCAAGACGTTCCTGCTCCCGTCTACCAAATCCAGCCAAGATTCTAGTGCTGTCCTAGGCTCGAGCCTCAAGTATCTTGGCCTCGGCGCTCTGTCACGACAGAATGAAAAGAACCCACAGGCAGCTGCCGAAGAGGGCAGAGCTGACCGGGACGAGCCCCCTCGATCTAGGTGGACCGCCGTCCGTCGCATGACTGGCACCGCCCCCGAGCAAAACCCTGACAACGATGATGACCACAACATCCGCTTCACCATTGGCGGCGTCGGCCGACGCATGAACAAAGAAGACTTTATCAAGGAAGTGCAAAAGCTCGACGCCAATACGCGCAAAGAGGTTGCCGAGCAATCCACCGCTACACGGCCCATCAAGGAGGTAGCCAAGCGCAATCCCAACTTTGTGCAGCCCGACAGTCGCCCCAGCGTGCCGCGCATTGTCGAGACTCGCGCCGGCAGCAGCGATCGCGCGAAGCACTCCGATGAATCGAGAGCCCGTGGTCGTCCAGCCGTGAAGGAGACGCGACCTTCGCCACCACAGCTCTCACCACCGGAGCCCTCGACGTCGCAACCCTTGGATGAACAACACGAAACGCCTGTCGAGAGACGCCGGCGCCTCGCCCTCCGTGGTCAGCAAAGCAAGCGCAGTGATAACCCCGCCGCGCAGGGTGACGCGGGCGAGACACCGGCGGAGCGCCGCCGTCGCGAGGCTGCTCTGGGCATGGGCGAGAGTGAAGGTGACAGCGACTCAGAAGACGAGGGCGACGAGCGCGTGCCGCCTGCGCGCCGCGGCATTCGTTTTGCCGAGCCCAGCAGACGTTGATGTTGATGAGGCGAATTCGTGCGCAAATTGCTGATTTCTCAGCGCAATGTTACTTGCATAATTTTTATAGCGGCATACATATATTGCATATATTGCATTTGGATAGATATCTGTTTTCTGGTTGACGGTTTTGATCACGATTCATGGGTTACACGGCATTGACATGGCATTAGCCCTCGATTACACGTACTTGTTACGTGTAGAGCTATTCGCAGCGCGTAGCAGTGATATAAAATATGTTATCACCTTTTAACAACAAAGTATAATCTATGCAGATGCATCTTCTCGAAGATGGCCGTGATCATTATCTTAGCAGGGATCAGCCTCAGCCGCACGTGCACCACCGCACTAGACTCACGCGTCCTCACCCCCCTTCCTTTTTTTTCTTTCTTGTTTCGGCATATGCCACTCTGATAACACACCCATTTACAGTCAATTCATCCCGATGCTGTAATCGAGCGAAGCGAGGCCCAGCAGAAGCCAGACGCCGCGGGATTATTTCGCAAGACGAACGCCTTTGACCAAGAGAGCGAGCGAGGCGGGAACATGGACCAAAACGGTGACCAGGACTCACCACTGTCCATTGCATCCAACATTGCCGGTCTGCTGACGTTTGTCTTTGCCGTTGCGGCAACAGCCTACGCGCGCGTTCGGTATCTGCAAAGCAGCAGCACCGAGTATCTCCGCGTCAAAACCAGCCTGTCCTGGTACAAGACGGAGTCGACATGGCTGTCGCATCTCATCAGCACACAAGAGTCGTCGTCCGGCGCGAGCGAAGACCGAAACACGGAGCGAGGCAGCATTGGCGAGAAGGGCAGCGCCGAGTGGCTGCGACGGCGACGCACAGGACTTGATCGCGCACCGCCACCGGCACAGCGCGCGGAGCAGCACATGTTTGCGTTTGTGATGGACGACTTGCTGAATCTTGAGCAGCGCCTGCTGGACACGGTCAACGACGTGGAGTCGCGGGCGGATCCCTCTCCCAGCGCGATTGGAGTCTCGTGGTCGCTGATTCCGGGGACGTGGCATGGTGGTCGGCCGTCGGTTGCGGTGGCATGGCTGGGGGTGAGGACCAAGGCGTTGGAGCTGGTGCGGCAGCGAGATGCGTTGACGGCGCGCGTGCAGTTTCTGCAGCTGAGCATGATTGCGTCCAGGCTGCAGGCACTTGAGGGACGGGTTTCCGCGCGGGAGGAGGCGGAGACCGAGTTGATGGAGGCCGCGATCGCTTCGCAGGCGGCTGCGATTCGCACGCACGAGCCGCGGCCTACATCGGCTGCAGAGACGCCAATATACGGCCCCTGACTTCAGAAAGGAGCAGAAGAGAAAACTACTTTATGTTGTACCCCCCTAGATAGATGTACCCCGACGCCATGAGCAAGCTCAGCGTCGCCCAGGGCAGCTCTAGCTCCATGACTGCCCAGATCCAAAGACAGCCGAGCGGCGGAGCGCGTTGCTGCGTGGCCAGGTAGCCTTTCATGTTGGTCACGTAGATGAGGTAGCACCCGGAGACGACGCTGATGGCGAAGAAGATGGCCTGTCGAAGGGGGGCCTGGTAGCGCGCGGCAAGGCCGGGGAGGAGGGTCTGGTCGGACTTGCGGGGGTGAAGCGCGTAGAACAGCATGAGAAATACTAGAACAATGTCAGAGCTGTAGAAGCACCCGGAGCACGCCGAGGCACGCAGACGTACCGGCCCAGGCACTCAATGTGCGGTGGCAGACCTGCCGCCAGGCAATTCCGGTTCCGTACTGGTGCTGCACGAGCACGTCAAACGTAAAGTGCAGCATGGCGAGGGAGGTCGTCCAGAGCATGGCCTCGAGGATGCGCTCCGCGCCGGGGGATAGTGTCGGGATCTCGTTTTCGGTTTCATCGTCGTGATCGGCGCTCGAATAATCGTCGTCGTGGTTGTCAAGGCGAATCTTCTTCACAGCCACCTTTGATTTCAGCTCGCGCGCAGCCGCTTGCCGAAAGAGCTGGCGCTGCTCGGCAATCTTGTACAGCGTCTGGTCGTCGATGCCAGGTGGTTTGGAGCGGTTGGGGTGCGCGAGGGGCGGCGGCTGCTGGGTTGTAGTTGTTGTCGTCGCGCTGGGCGTGCGCTGTTTACGAGAGCGAGCCATGGCTTTTCAGGTATGCGGTGAATCCCCCAATTGGATATTGCTTGGGTTCCTGAGCGACTTTCAAGGGACCCGGGTGAATGGTCTGGATGAAGCGGCAGATCGGCAGACAAAGCTAAGAAAAAGGGTTGTCTGTGGCTGTGTCATGTGGCGCTTACATGACAGCTGTGGCAAAGCTGCCCTGTGGCCCGGCCGAGCCGTCAACCCCAAAGACATGGAGCGATGGGTCAAAATGCTAGATACGTGGCTACTAGGTAGGTAATTACTGTTTAGAATAGAATGGTTGCATCATTTGTGGATTGCGGATGCTTTCATGGTTGGTGCAGTCGTCCTCTCTTCCTCCTCTGGTCGGGCCGAAGCTTGCTAGGCCGGGGCAGGCCGGACCTTGTAAGACTGAGGACTGCTGCATAAAGCAATAATGCTGAAAGTTATGTTATAAATCCGGTTTGTTTTCGTACAATTCCACCATCGCATAAATGTTTCCTCAATAGAATTATGTGTTAACATGTCTACACAACGGATCGTGGTAGCAATGCACATGCAGGGGCCAACAACGGGTGAAAGCAAATTGCGGGTCTGAGCGTTTGGTCTGCATCTCAAGCTGCATCCCATCAGAGAGGCCCATTTGATCTCGCGTATCGTGACGTAAGGGACGAGCATGTGCAAGAAGAAAAAAATTCTCCATATGCAGGCAAACTGGCTTCTTTTCCCTTTTCTGACTTTCCCCTTTCTTTTGTATTAATAGCAATTACCCTCTTGCCCCTCCGGAGCCGGGATCCCGCGGCGCAGCCCACCACGTCCCCATATGACTTCACTTGGGTAATTAAAGCTGGGGCTAGCTAAATGAAGATTTGAACGACCAGGGACCGCCCTTGTCGAAATCGCAAGGTGGCATCTGCAGACACAAGCTGGCCTCTTTCACCCCGAGCCAAGCAGAAAGACGACTATTTAAAAAATACAACCTGCTCGCGCGCGTGCATTGGGCCGCGCCGGCGAGGACACTGCCAGTTTTGCGATAATTCCATCAGGACCCCTACCTAATTACGACCTGCAATTGTTTGCTTGACAACAAGGCCGCGACCAACCGATCGCGCCCCTCCTTTTGTCCCCCCCCGCGACAGCACGAGTTTTGCAATTCTCAACTGTCAGAGACGAAAGGGACACCTAGGACACGTACTGCAGCGACCGCGATTCGAGACTGGCAAAACCAACAGCAACCATGGACCCGACCCTCCTCCTTCTCGCCTCCGCCGCCGTCCTGGTGCCGGTGCTCTACATGTACACAGTGAGCATTGTCCAGACGCGCTTCCCCACGCTGCAGAACAAACGCATCTGCCTGCTCATTGCGCACCCCGACGACGAGGCCATGTTCTTTGCGCCCACCGTCCTGGCCCTGACGCGCCCGGAGACGGGCAACCACGTCAAGATTCTGTGTCTCAGCTCTGGTACGTGTTGCCTCTTGCCCGCGCATCCCCCAATGCGCAAGCTGCTCGACTGCAACAACCGCTCTGCTAACATGTTTCGGCCAGGAAACGCGGAAGGACTCGGCGAAACGAGAAAGAAGGAGCTTGTGAAAAGCGGTATGACCCTTGGCCTTCGCGATGAGGAAGACGTGTTTGTCGTCGATAACCCGTTAGTAGAAAAACCCCCCTCCCCTCCCGACCCCAGTCGCTAACACTTTCGGCCTGTCCAGCGCCGACTTTCCCGACTCCATGACCGCCACCTGGGACGAATCCAAGATTGCCGGGCTCCTCATGAGCGCATTCGCCCCGGCCCTCGCTTCTCAAAAGAAGCAGCCCACCGAGCAGCCGCCCGCCGCCAACATTGACGTGCTCATCACCTTTGACGCCGGGGGCGTCTCCGCGCACCCCAACCACATTTCGCTGTACCACGGCGCCCGCCGCTTCATCGCCGCTCTTCTGCGCGGCCGCAGCGCTGGCTGGGCCGCACCCGTCGACCTCTACACGCTGCGCTCCGTGCACGTCTCCCGCAAGTACGCCTCCATCCTCGACGCTCTCCCGACGCTGGCCACCTGGGCGGCGACGGCGGCGAGAAACCCCGACAAGGCGCACCCGCCTGCGCTCATCTTCCTCAGCGGGCTGGTCGGCGAGGGTGCGTTGCCGACGGCATGGAGCGCCATGACGGCGGCGCACAAGAGCCAGATGGTTTGGTTCCGGTACCTGTACATTACGTTTAGTCGGTACATGCTCATCAACGACTTGCATTTGGAAAAGGTCAAGGCGTGATTTTGTATATCAAAGAGAGGAGGATGAAGTTGACGGATGCATACTACATATCCTGCATAACAGCGGCGTGCCATTCAGAAATTGCGCGCTCAATTCTGTATAATACGAGAACAATGAGATCAAAGAAGCACTGGGCCAGATTGGTATCGGCTAGGTTTAATACCAATATCAAGCATTTATTTTACGTCATGATCGATGCTAAGCAAGTTGATTTGGCAGCACGTAGATGCAATGTTGAGAGGGATAGGCAGAGACACGTATTATTAAGAGTAATTATTAAATTTTAATTTGAAGCAGAAATACGATTCAATTTCGAGCAACAGTATGTCAATGCGATAGTCATCAATAGCTCGTCATAACATCATGGCTAACGTGGCTTGTGCGTATCGTCACCAAGACCGTCATTAAGTTCGCTTCCTTAACGTCCTCTTTTCCTTTGCGGCAGAGGCCGGCTCGCCAACTGCAGGCTGCCCCATCATTCGACTCATGAGCTGAGCTTTACGCTTCTGCGCATCTGGATCAACATATTCTAGCTGCGTTGCAGGCGGCGGCCTTTCCTCCTCAAATCCGTGTTCCATGTCGGCTCCAATAGCCGACGCCGACCGTAGCGACTCGGGCGCTGGCCCGCTTCCACTACTGGCATTCGAGATGTTGCTGATTGCCCGGCCAAGGATTTGGCGTTTGCGCGGTCGGTTGCTCGAAGCTGTACCTGTGGTAGCCAGATCCATGTCCATGGCTGGTTGAGCCTTGGTTGTATCCAGCAGGCTTGTTAGCTCGGAGGTAAGCCGTTGTCTCTCTGCAGCCCGAGCAGCTCGCCGTGCTTCGTTTAGCTCTTCCTGGTTCTTGCCATCATTGGAGCATGTGTCGGGTAGGGGCGCCGGCGGGGCGGATGGCGCTCTATTCGCCGGCGGCTTTTCATTCTCGACGTTGCCAATCGGATCTGACTTGTGCCGAGGGAGTTGCGCCCCGAGTGTCTTGGTTGGAGATGGTGACTTGTTCACCGATGCTGATGACAGCTCCGAGAGTGGCGTGGCTTGTCGAGTTGGCTGTGGCTGTGAGACTGCTGTGACAAAGTCGGCAGATGTTGTGGATTCCTCATGCCGCGCGATTCTCGTCTTGCTTGGTGACTTTTTCGGAGAGTCTCTATCGAATGCTGTTGGGTCCATGCCAGCTCCTCCCGGTGGGCGCGATGTACTGGATTTCGCATCCATCTTCTGGGCTGCTGCACTTTGTTCTTCCCGAGGGTTCGTGCCCTGCCCATTTTTTGTTTTGTAGTATGTCCTCAGCTGGGAAAAGATGAAGTCTTCATGCGGCACTTTGTATCCAGTGTTAATGCATTCCCATAGCCAGTCTGCGGACACAATCGGAACCCTCCATTCCACAGCGTATCGCAATTTGTCTTTGCGTATAGAGTCAAGTGAGCGACACACCAAAAGACTGGTGTCTTTTCGAAATTGCTCCTCAAATTTTGCACCCAATTGCTTTATACTTCGAGCGACCTGGTTGAGCTCGAGTCCGGTAAATGCCGAGCTGCAGATAGTCAAGGAGCTGAACCCAGGAATGGGAAACGAGGGGAATGGCCGCCCCAAGACATGGTCATCGGGGTGAAAGAAGTGCTTGTTTTGCAAGCACCTTTCAATGTAGAACTCTGTGACAATGTGCAGATTGTTATGCTGCGATTGTGGATGTGTATCAGGCTGTGAGTTTTGGCGTACTATCAGAAAGCGCCAGCAAGGGTCTGCTGTTTGTGAAGTCGCAGCCTCGTCAAGGGAGGCCACGATGGTACCGTCGAGGGACAGTATTGTTTGTTGCAAGACACCTGCCTGCTGGGAGCGGAAGCCGTGGATGAAGAATATGCAGTTAGCAAATATACCATCTGGCTGTACCGGAGCTAGCTTTTCTGGCACAGCAGGCCTGACTTCTCCACGGCCTTCTTTGAACGAATGTTCCTTTGAGTCCGAACGTCCCAGTATATTATCCCAAAGAGTATCTCTCTGCGTATTGAGTTTCATGCTGGCAGTTTTACGTAGCTTTCGAACGCCGTCTTCGGTTGTCGTCGAGTCGGACGATCTAGATCGCTTGGCAAAGGGTTTTCTGCGCGGGGATCGTTTTAACCATGCATCCACACCTTGTTCTTCCGCTGGGAGTAGAGGGTCGAATTTGGCTTCGTCCAGGATCATGCCACGCTCGATACTCTGATCAAGCCAGGCCAGTGTCACGGTCCGAACGCCCCAGTTTCTAGCTGCCGTGAACTTTTTACCTTCCGGAGCGTTGACAATTAGATGCGTGCACTTTCTAGTCAGATCCCCGCTGTGTTTAGCACCGTTGGTAGTGATGCGCTCCGCGATCTGATCGCGCTGGTCGCCAAAGCCAGTTAAGCATAACAATAGGGAGTCTTGTTCTGGGGTCGGTTGCCCTTCAAGAGCCGGTTCCCGCCCGCATTTGTCTAGTGGCCGCAGTTTATATTTTTCTTCAAGTTGTCCGAAGTTTATATCGTCGTCGAACCTCCACAGCTGTGCAATCTCGTCGATCCATGCGGCGTCCATGGCCTTTATGTCGGGCCGTTCTCGAGCGACATGGCGGTACTTTGGCGTGTCATAGTCGCCAACGATGAGATGCGTGACATCTTCCGTAAGATCATGCCTATACACGCCTCCGAGCTCGGCAACCTTGTGGTCTATTTCACTCTAAAAAACCGTTAGTGCAGGTGATCATGAAGGCGACGCAGGAAGCCATACCCGCTGCTCGGTGGGTATACTGGTGCAGCAAACAATGATGCCACGCAACGGTTTGGTCGGATCTATGGAGTAATCGTTATCGGTAGAGTGGTTCGGAGACATGCTGCGGAGCTGACCAAGCTGATTATTGGTGCCGCTTGAGGTCCTCAAGAGTTGACAAAGTCATATGCGACTGCGCGAGCTGGCGGACGCGTTTTGGACAAGCGCCCCCACAACGGCACCTCAACCAGGAGGCCCCCACAGGAGTCTTTGCTGACAGCATTTCGAATATTATGCAAACCAAACGCCATCAGATAACTATGAGGCAGGACATACCTCACGTTCTGATATACAGTGCTTACCGGAATATAGGTGAAAATGCAACAAAAGCGTTGCGGATAGCTGACGCCGGTCATGTCACCGAGCTTCAGGCTCGGTAACCGCCTACCTAGGGAGACTGTTGACGATGAGCACGGTGCCTGAACAATTCATATACATCCCTATCAGGTTCTCTCACGATAGATTAAATTAGATGACACTCCGACATTCTACGCAGACACCAAGATCGTGCTTGCTCGATTACATAGGTAAGTACTGCCCTCATATTGTTTATATGACAAGGGTACTCCACTCTCCAAATGGCGAAGTGCCACGGCCTACCCCACATGCCCCTCCAACCTCTTCCACCGGCTCGCCCAGATTCAGCCAAAACCACCAAACCATAAAACTTGTGACACCCGTCCGTCTTTTTGCTTCCTTCGACGCGGCAAGCTCCCGGGCGGCGTTCTCGTCTGCGCTCGTTATATCTTTGCCCCCCGAATGCATCTACTGCACAGCCGATCCGCCCCAACCTGTGCGGTACCAACCAGTCTTTCTGTGCTTCCCTCGTGCGCAACAAACGACACGAAGCTACGAGCTCACGCTGCTGTGGCCCCAACTCGCCCGTTCGACTTTCACTATCCGCCGATCACGAACTTATACACATATCCTGCGCCAGTTTCGCTGTCACCACAATGGCTCCCACTGCTGCGCAGCTCCGGGGCATGGTGAGCCAGTTCACGGCCTTCACAGGAACGAGTGAGAAAACCGCCACCAAAGTATGCTTTAGCCCAAACAAACAATGATACTGTCCTCATTCGAAGCGCCTGCGACCCGAACCCTCATTTCTTGTCCTGATCGTCAGGTCGCTAGCGCTGCTGAAGCTCGCCACCTGAGTCACCAGTCATCTAAACATGTACCATGGTGACCGAAGAAGTGTGACACGATGCTAACAAGAGCCTTTGCAGTTTATTAAAGCCTCCAGTTATAGAGTCAACGAAGCAATCGATGAGTAAGTCCTATCCTTTTACACTGCTGGCCGATCCTCGATTCGTTGGATGTTGCAAGTGCTAGGTTGGTCATCTTATCCTAGCCGACCCCATCGTATTACCCAAGTCGCGTCCGACAAACAACACGACAGCCTCAATGAAAATCACGTCCGTGCCGCGCCTATGCCACTACATAGGCCAGTCTGTTTGCAGGTGCATGGATCGGGCATGGACGTTGCAATAGCGCTGGAGCACCGCTGAGCGCTCGACAACCCTGGACCAATGCCAGCGGGCCATTGGTGGAGTGTTACCAGACATCTATTCAAGTACGGCCGAGCACCGCCCGACGGGTTGAAACAGGTCCGAAATGCCACGACACTTGCGTGATGCCGGCCCGGCTTTTCTGCTTGTCCGGCTTTTTGCCCATCGCCACATCAATATCCCGCTCTTCTTGACATCTTCACACCTTACATACTCCCAATGCCAACACCTCCACTGGCCGTCACTACCTCCACCCCGGTTCTAAACCTACCCGAAAATCGAGGCAGCATTTTGCCAGCTGTAGTTTGGCACAATGCGGTTAAAAGGAGTGCGACATCAAATCCACTGCAAATTTCAGTCACTGCTGCCATCCGGGCGTAAATGGGATCCCGGCAGCTCCGATGACCTCGCATCTCATAAGGACTCATGGTACATGCGCCTCGTACACCGGTCGTGACATACTGGCATCTCAAATTGCATCCGAGTGGACGCAGCATCACGCAGAATTTCTCGGTAACTGGCACTGAGCACCTACTTACATCCGAAGCAGGTACTTCCGTAGCCAGGGTCTCTCGAACCATGCCGCGGGCCTCGATTCCGAATTGGATTCCTTATTCGACAGTTTACGAGGTAAGTAGCCCCGGCTGGACTTTCTTTGCATTCTGCTCACAGCTGTTAGATGACAGTAATGATACCAAGGATCGCCTTGAGCTGACTTCTACCATGAATTATCTTACCACCGATCTCCAGGTCAACATAGAAAATGCCGAACTCTTTGTGGTTTTAGAACTGTTGCAAGCCCCCAGTATCGGCGAGATTTCGCGCAAGGGCTATGTCGAAGGATGGAAGGACAGCGAGTAAGTCTCATTACATGTAGGTTTCTCTTCTGTGCTAACATTTAAAGCGTGAACGCCTCTCACAAGGATCACGCCAAGTATGTCCGCAAACTCGTCAAGACATTGCCAACAGATGCTGCTCTATTCAAAAGGGTGTACAAGCATACATTTGTCGCCGGCCGTGAAAAGGATCAAAAATCTCTGAGTCTTGAAAACGCGCTTGTCTACTGGGACATGCTGTTTGCTCCTCCTGGTATGCAGTGGAAAACTGAGCACCGCAACTGGCTGCCCCTCTGGAAGAAATATCTGAATGAGAAGTGGCACCACTCCGTGAATAGAGACATGTGGAACATGACGCTCGAGTTTGCTTTCAAGAGCATAGATGACGACTCTCTGTCCTTCTGGGACGAGAATGGCGCCTGGCCGGGCGCCATTGACGATTTTGTTGCGTGGTGCAAGGCCCGCGGCATGAACAAGTCTGAGCAGATGGAGGTTGATGACGCATAGAAACCGCCCGTCTCGCTCCGAAACCAGAACTTACCACCAGTGGTAGCCAGAAAGCCGCGCCGTAGAAAGCGGACCAGGCGCTGAGCTGAACCGGCTCGTGTCAGCAACAGTTATATCCAAATCGGCAGCTGAAGATGATGCGCTCCTATCAAGAAGACTAACGGTGATTGCATGGCGGTCAGCATGGAGAGCAGCGTGGTGAGAATCAAGAGGGAGAGCGCAAACAAGCATGGTACGCACGTATTTTACACAAAACAGCGGCACGAATGATTTGGTTTTACATGGACTTGGGAACTGCACTCTAACTGAGGCTGCTGTCCTAAAAGGCAAATAGGCCAACAAGCTTATGACTAGATAGTTGGAACTACAATGCCACGGTCCATTATCTCAACAGCTAGCCCATTTCACAGACTCATGAAGAAACGGTGCTGCAAGTGAATATCAAATAATGTTTATAGAATGCTGCTATCCGAAGCTTCCCAATGTATGGTGTATGGTACAATGGTTGCCGAAGTATGGGTCTATAGCCATATCCGATCGGCCCCCGAGGTTTCGAGTTTATATTGTACACGTCTAGGCTCGTCCCGCCGAGATCCCTGTCCGCCGGCGTCTGGAGGCTGCGTGGCTTGCGAGACGGCTATTTTCTACCGCCTGTTGCACGAATGGAACCCAAGTCATCCGCGGCATACTGTGCCCTCTTTGCTGTCATATCAGGCGTTTATACCCCTCCACGTAGTCGCCTAGGCCTCGCCGCCCTCTGCCCGCCAATTAGGCGCCCCGAAGCGCGATAGTGTCTCGAGCTTGCCGTCGCCGAGCTTGACATGGGCGGCACGGATCATGCGTGGCTCAAGGCGCATGAAGTCGCGCACTTCGTTGTGAAGCTTGGCGGAGGCGTCGTAGCGCACGACAAAGTAGTGGCCGTGGTGGTGCTTCATCTGACGCACCGACACGGGTTTCGGTAGGGAGAAGACGCCCCAGTTGGCGAGGCCGCGGATGACGCCACCGTTGCGTAGGATGGTGGAACCGACAGTCTTGGCAATTCTGAAGAGATTCAAGTATTAGTTTCTGTTTCGGAAGACGGAATTATTCGCTGCGGGATTGAGGGTCGTGGTTATCGGATTCGGCGTTTCCAAGGTATGGACGTACTCTTTGACATCGGTCACATTGCCGGGTCGTACCTAAAGACAATTAGTCAGGGCCGAGAGAGAACAGAAAAGTCGAACTGCCACTTACTACTGCTATTAATTCGTAAAGCATCTTGGCGACCGTGTGTGCTGGATCAGTCGCTGCATGTATGTAGAGGGAAAGGCAGAGGAGGCTTGAGACTAGAAAAATAGTTAGGCGTGGAGTTATCCGTAGATTAGCCGGCGCAACCAAAGCACGCGACATCTTGGCGTACTTAATGAACTAAACGCTGGAAATGGTGCTATTTATTGTAGATGAGTTTTTTTAATGAATTAGGTTGTCTTATATCGAGGCGTTGCAATCAAAAAACCCGAATGCAGTTGTCGTGACATGCGCCTTGTCCCGCCCATGATCCATGACTACCTTATCCCACAACGCCATGCATCTAATGTACAATGCAAGTAATTTACAGCTGTTCTTTTGACAATGCTTGCCAGACTCGCCAGGGCAGCCTCCAACCCGCAGGCTTTACGGCGAATGGATCGAAATTGGCCTGTTCTAGCCTTTCCAGGAAGTACGTGGCCGGCGCCGCTTCCAGCAGCACGCGGAATCCACGATGCAGGTCCCTCGCCCTGTCACTCTCCCCTTCGGCCTCGTACACGTGTGCGCCTTCCCCCTCGTGTTCAAATTCGTGGCCTGCGTCGTCGCCGGCTCGCAGCCGCTTCAGCATTTCTTGCGCCGTGATGAGGTGGTCGTTGGCGCGCGTGGCGACTTTGAATACGGCATCCTGTAGCCCTGGTGCATTGGGCCCCTGGCGAAAGACTTCCTCCTCCTTGACACCTTCCTCGGCCATGATGTCGAGGGGCAGCAGCAGCAGCGAGGGATCCCGTGTGGGCGGCACGTCGCCGCTCGGCGTCTTGATGGGCGCGGGGGGCGCAGCTAGAAGCGGTACGCCGCGCAGAACGGCGACGATGCCGCAGGCTTTGCCAATATGGCTGGCTAAATGATCCACGTCCATGGACCGAAGGCCCAAACTCGCCAAGGTTGCATACATCATGGTAGAGTAGGTGTTCTCGGCATAGTCCTCTAGTGTGGCGAGGCTCGTAAACGGTCGATTATCCATGTGCTTCTCGCGTGTACGAATGAGGCGTGAAATCCAGAACTTGATCGACTTCTTGCTCGAGGCGTCGGCAAATTGGTCCATGAACAGCAGCGCCTGGTGCAGCAGGATGCAGATGGGCTCACGCGGCGGCTGCCCGGCAAAGGTCTTGTCGATGGACTCTTGCCAAAACTTTATGCGCATCAGGCCAATGGTCGGGTTGGACACAATGTCGGGGAGGCGGACGAGCTCGAGGTTGAGCGCACGTAGGGCGGTATACATGTCCTGCGCCGGTTGCGCGAATCGCCGGATGAGATGCGCATCGTAGTCGCCTTTTCTGTTTCATAGGTGTCAGCAATGGAGTGCCACCAATTGGGCGCATGAAGCACCAAAGCGTGGCCTACTCTAATTCCGCTGCGCAGTACTTGCGGGCACCAGCAATGTCTACCTTTGTAATGTAGGTCCGGCGCGCGGCCGGGCTGCAGGCAAGGCGCCGTAGGCCGTTACATAGGATGCGTGGTCTATTCATATAGGCACCCGGGGCTGCGTGACGGGTTTATGGATGTCGTCGTCGCAGATAATGCTGGCCAATCGTCAACATGGCATTTCCAAGAAATCGAGATGCGCCACCGGAGCTCAAAATATTTTGTCCAGCGATCCGAGTTAGGTAGCTCTGCCCCGCTAAAGTGTCGGCCGCAAGCCACTGTGACGCGGTTACCTGACAGCGCCACCAAGTCGCGCCAGGCACTTTACCCGTCGCGTCTCCCAGCGAAGACTCGGATCTACGAAACTTGCGATACACATGTTACGGTGCAGAGCTCAATGTGTTCGACGACGCCATGGACTTTGCCAACTCACAGGAACCCCCGAACAAGAAGCGGCGGTTCTTTACTGACTCGGATGAGCTTTCAGACCCGGTACCGAATCCAAACGCCAATACGAAAGTCAAGACGGAAAACGGCAGCGACGCCACACCCTCCGAGAATGCCATTTTGTCGATTGCTAGTCATGGCCCCGCCAGCTCGTCTGGCGAAGGTGCTGTATTGTTCGACATTGATACGTTCGAAGCCTTTGTTGGCGAGAAGGTGACAGAAGACATTGTCGCCGTCCTCCGTGAACAGAGCAATAACAACATGGAACGTGCTGTCAACATGTACTTGGATGGCGCGTACAAAAAGTTTCTGAAGCCATTGACTATCAAGAGTACGTCCTTCCGAACACCGAATGCATCTGAATCGAGCAGAGCGCCCGCACCGGCACCGCGTAGTATGCCGACTGCACGCTATATTGGCGCCTTTGGTGTCGAAGGCTGGGCGACCCGCAGCGGCGCAAACGTCCTGAAGCACGGCGAGACTGTGAGAATAGAACGACAAAAGATTCGACCTCCGGCACCCCCGAAAACCAAAGCAAAGCTCGGTGTACCGGTTACGCCAGTACGAAACACCACGGCTGCATCGCGACGAATCGACGTAATTGTGCGCTTCACGAACGATAGTGGCATGGAAATTGGTCGGCTCGCGAAAGATACGGCAAACTGGGTCTCGACACTTATCGATCAGAAAATCTGCAAGTTTGACGGAACCGTTGTTTATGCGCCAGATAGGTTACGGACAAACGACACAATATTTCTCCAACTCAAATGCTCCCTCCTCAACTCTGCCTTCTACAATCGCAGCTTCCAGCTTGCCGATGACCGTCCCCAGGCGTTTTTCGAACAAGCCGAAACCACTGACGAAAAGAATCTGCGTCTGCGGCAGGTTGCACTCGTAAGACTATTTCAGGAGATTGGTCTGCAGCCGACTATTGCCAACGCGGCCGCTAACGACGGTCGCCAAGGCCTGTTGAAAGCGGCAGAGATGGACGAAGAAAAGCAAGCAGACCAGAAAAAGCTTGGTGCGGCCAAGGACTCAGATTCGCCGGCATCAGACGATGCTGAAGAGGGCAAAGAACTGGAGCAAGATCAGCTCGACGCACTATACAAAAAGGCGCAGTCGTTCGACTTTAGTACGCCGGAAGAAGATCCGGCTGATACTTTTGCCATGACACTGCGGCCCTATCAGAAGCAATCCCTGCATTGGATGATAGCCAAAGAAAAGGATGCGCGAAGCAATAGAGAGCCATCTATGCACCCGCTCTGGGAAGAATATGTCTGGCCTGTCAAAGATCATGACGACAAGGCCCTGCCCATGGTTAACGACGTCACGAGGTTTTATGTCAACCCATATTCTGGTGACTTGTCACTTGAGTTTCCTGTACAGGAGCAACACTGCCTGGGCGGTATCCTCGCTGACGAAATGGGTCTCGGCAAAACAATCCAGATGCTCGGTCTAGTGCACTCCCACAAGTCAGAGTTTGCTCGCCAAGCCCGCGCTGCTAATGGCGGCATCGCAACGGTGAATCAACTCCAGCGTCTTAGTTCTTCTTCTTCGATCATGGTTGACGCCCCGTGCACCACGCTGGTTGTGGCGCCAATGTCCTTGTTGTCACAATGGCAGAGTGAAGCAGAAAAGGCTTCAAAAGAAGGCACCATGAAGATAGAGCTCTATTATGGGAATGAAAAGACGAATAACCTGCAAGCACTTTGCAGCAGCTCTAACGCATCAATGGCGCCAGACGTGGTCATCACGAGCTACGGAGTGATCCTTTCCGAATTCAGCGCCATTGCCGCAAAGAATGGCGACAAGGCCTTTCATAATGGGATCTTTTCTCTCAACTTCTTCCGCATCATACTAGACGAAGCGCACCACATAAAGAACCGGTCGTCAAAAACAGCCAGGGCGTGTTATGAGATTTCCGCGACGCATCGTTGGGTGCTCACTGGTACCCCCATTGTAAACAAGTTGGAGGACTTGTTTAGTCTGGTACGGTTTCTCGGTGTCGAACCATGGAACAACTTTTCATTTTGGAAAACGTTCATCACTGTGCCGTTTGAGTCTGGCGATTTCGTTCGGGCGCTCAATGTCGTGCAGACGGTGCTGGAGCCGCTGGTGATGCGCCGGACGAAAGATATGAAGACGCCAGACGGGCAGCCATTGGTACCGCTGCCGCCCAAGCAGGTTGATGTGGTGGAAGTTGAGCTCTCCAAGACAGAGAGAGACGTGTACGACTACATTTATAACCGAGCGAAACGAACATTGAACAAAAACATGGAGGCTGGAACTGTGATGAAGGCTTTCACGACCATTTTTGCGCAGATCCTACGCCTGCGACAATCCTGCTGCCATCCGATTCTTGTGCGAAACAAAGACATTGTGGCGGACGAGGAAGAAGCCGGCGCAGCGGCGGACGCCAACACTGGGTTTGCCGATGACATGGATCTGGAAAATTTGATTCAGCACTTTACCGCCGACATCGAGGAGGCTTCCAAGGACAACCAAGCATACGGTGTCAATGCACTGAGCGAAATCCGCGACGAGTCGGAGAAGGAATGCCCATTTTGCTTTGAAGAGCCCATGAACGACCAGACAGTCACGGGCTGCTGGCACTCTGCGTGCAAAAAGTGTCTTGTCGACTTTATGAAGCATGAGACGGATCGCGGCGTGGTCCCAAAGTGCTTCAGCTGCCGCGCGGCACTCAACTCCCGGGACCTGTTTGAAGTTGTCAGACACGACGACGAGGTAGACCCGTCCACGGGCAAACCACGCATCAGTCTCCAGCGCCTCGGCATGTTATCTTCGTCATCCAAGGTGGCTGCCCTCATCAGTCAACTACGTGCCGTGCGCAAAGACCGGCCAAATATGAAATCGGTCGTCTTTTCCCAGTTCACCTCGTTCCTGAGTCTGATTGAGCCAGCCCTCACGCGCGCCAACATTAAGTTTCTGCGTCTTGATGGCAGCATGGCGCAAAAAGCACGCGCTGCCGTCCTTGATCAATTTACCGACAAGCAGGGCTTCATGGTGCTGCTCATCAGCCTGCGGGCGGGCGGCGTTGGGCTCAATTTGACGAGCGCAGGACGCGTCTTCATGATGGACCCGTGGTGGAGCTTTGCGGTGGAAGCGCAAGCCATTGATCGCGTGCACCGTCTGGGGCAGGAGGAAGAGGTGCAGGTCAAACGGTTTATTGTCAAGGAGAGTGTAGAGGAGCGAATGCTGAAGATTCAGGAGCGCAAAAAGTTTATTGCGACGTCGCTGGGCATGATGAGCGACGAGGAGAAGAGGGTGCAGCGCATCGAGGATATGAAAGAGCTGCTTAGTTGAAAAAGGCTGCAGGGATTCTTGGGCTTGCATGGGAGAGGCGTCTGGCATTTTGAGGCGTATTTGTTTGGTAGTCACGACGGACTTTAGACGATACATAATATCGAGAACGTGATGCATGCAATGGCACTTTTGCTAGCAGTCCCTGTTGCGCGTGAGCGATTGGCGTACGCCGTAGTACGACCCCAATCGAGTTCAAACTTGTTGCGGAAATCTCTCTTTTATTTCTATTTCTTGTATCTCTAACGGTTTTGTACTCTATCCTCGCTCTAGCCGTTTACAGGACCACCTCGGTCGTGGCCGCCTTTTCGCGGTCATCGCCAAAAATGTTGACGTTCCAGCTCGGGTTGTACGTGTAGGGAATGTTGAAGCGGTGCTTGTCCTTGCCAATCTTGTTGAGGCGGTCAATGTCCTCCTGGTCGAGGTCGACTTCCTGAAAATTCTCGCGGATGCGCGCGGGCGTGACCGACTTGGGGATGACGGTGTGTCCGCCGACCTGGGCCCAGGCGAGCAGGACGTGGGCGGGGGTGACGGAGCGGCCCTTGGCGGCGGTGAGGCGGTCGGCGACGGCCTTGACCTCGTCGTGGGCGATGAGAAGCGGCGCACCAATTGTGTTGTTGCCAAAGGCCGAGTAAGCGGTCAGGATGATGTGCTTGTCGGCGCTGTACTTGACGAGGGCGTCGTCGAGGAGGCGCGGGTGGCGCTCGACTTGGTTGACGGCGGGGGTGACGCCGGTGGCCTTGATGACGGTCTCGAGCTAGAGGAGGAGGTTGTCAGCAAAAGGGGTGGGATGAAGAAGAGGAGGAGGGAAGGCCGTACGTGGTCAATGGTGAAGTTGGAGACACCGACGGCGCGTGTCTTGCTCTTGGGAAGTTGGGTCACGGCTACACCTGTCAGCAACATGTTACAAGAGCAGATGGTAGGTAGTAGTCTCACCCTTCCAGGTCTGAGTGATGGAGGTTTTCTTGTCCAGCTGAAGGGCGCCGCTGGCGTCCTTGGGGAAGAGCCCGGAGCCGTGGGTAAAAGCGACGGGCCAGTGAATGAGGTACAGCTAACGAGCTTGTCAGCATATTTTGAAATTCCAATCCAACTGGCCCACTGATCCAGTGGCCTAGATGTATCGGCAGATTTAGTGACATACATCGAGGTACTCGAGGCCGAGCTCCTGCAGGGTGTCGTCGAGGGCGGCGGCGACGTTTTCGGGCTGGTGGCTGTCATTCCACAGCTTGGAGGTGATGAAGATGTGCTCGCGCTTGAGGCCGGGGACGTCAGCCAGCGCGCGCTTGATACCCTCGCCGACCTCGCGCTGGTTGCCGTAGACCTTGGCCAGGTCGAGGTGGCGGTAGCCGGCCTTGAGGGCCTCGTAGACGCCGGCACCAACCTCGCCGGGGGCGGCCTGCCAGGTGCCGTAGCCGAGGCCGGGGATCTTGGCGCCGGTGTTAAGGGTGACGGTGCGGCCGGAAGACATGGTGTTTGGGTATACTTGGGTGTCGGAAGGTTGTCGAGATGGATGGGGATATGTAATTAGAGAGACGAAATGAGAAGATGGGGGGATTCGCGAGGCTTTTTAACCTTGTCAACCACCTGATTGTTTGGCAGGTGCGAACTATGGTGGGGGAGGGGCATGGAATGACGACAACGGGACTACCATTGCACGACAGCACGGCAGGAGCAAGTCAAAATGCAAAACTATGCCAATTGCTTGCGCTAACTGTATACTAGTTTTCGTTGGCTACTAACGGGTCGTGTCTCCAGTTTATGGACAATTCTGATTGCTGCATTAATAATGGCCGGACGGGGTTTGATCCGCATTGTATTTTGTATTCTGCTGTCTGAAAAGCCGAGATTCCGCTAGCAGACGGGCAGTGTCTTTTGATTGGCGCGGGTAGGGTAGCCATCTGTCAGGGTTCTTGTGCGCCACATAAAACTTGTCAATGTGAGTTTGGGATTTACACGTCGCATATTTTTATCTTGACGTAGTTTACGAATACAAAGTAATTGTACAATGCAAGTTGTCAAGTGCATTCAACATATTTATGCCTTCTCTTTGCTGTTGTTTCATGTACAACCAGTTTTGACAGTAAAACATCACATTCGCACCTATGCTCTGACTATTAAATGTCGATGCATAGAAATATAGCTCATCGACGATCAGTACTTGTTCCCCCACGGTATCGTGGGGGTGACGAACGCACTTGCTTGCCCACCTTGGCAGAGAACCAACTGAAATATGCCCAAATCAACTCCATTCTTAACGCCGAACAAACGTCTTCCACTGGCGGATTTTAACCATTTTGAGTCACACCGAACGATGCGCTCATGCACAATGGCAGGGCGGCCTTCTCTCCATCGTGTTGGGACGATTTAGCTTTATGAACTTGTCGATCCGAGACCCGATTCAATGTACGAATAGTAGGGTCAGAGAAGCATGGCTTGCCGCCAACGTGTTTTGCACGATGTGGATCACAGCAGGTCGGGCTTTCACGTTGAGCACGTTGATGATGAATACGGCGTACTCATCGCCGCATCACACGTTGCATACGAGAAACTCGAATTGTGCGGCGGCCGCTAGTCACAGCGGTGAAAGTCGAGGAAACTTGGTATATTCTCCGAAAGGAGCATGCCCGTCGAGATGTCCTGATAGACACTCGCTGGTGGCGACATTCAAAACTCAAACTGTAAAAAAAACCCAAATTGTCGCGGAGAGCAAATTCCGAACAAAACGTATACTACACGAAGCAGAAAAAAATCTTGTACACAAGAAGCGAAGAGGCCAAAAGCTTAGCATGACCAAGCTCGCTGTCGCAAGTCCCCCATTCGTCGTCATTCATAAGTTGGCCTTCTGTGAGCCATGTGTCGGTCCCCTGTCGCAAACATCAATCCTATCCATGCCGCCTCTGCCGCAGCTTAGGCGGCGGGAGCCTCTGCCGTCGCCGCCTCTGGTGCGGGCTCTGACGCATCGCCTTCATGATCCGACGCGGCTTTGCTACTCTTTGAACTCTTTGAGCTCTTGCTGCTGCTTGAGCGGCGCCGCTTGCGGCCCGCCGAGCACCGGACCGTGTCGCGATACCACCAGAGAAACGCAAACACGCCGGCGAGAAACACGGCGAGCCCCACGCCCACAATGACGCCGATGCTCGTGTTTGTGTTTTGGAGAGGGTCGTCTGAGAATTGCCGTTTATCCAGCCCCGCGACGACGACGACGCCGCCGCCGCCGGTAGCAGCCTCGACCGCCCGCGGCGACGAGTCTGCCTCGTGCTGCTGTTCGCGCCAGTCTCGGCGGTCCCAAGGCGCGGGTGCGAGGCCGTCCGCCTCGCTCAAGCCGCGCGGGATATACATGCACTCCCGCTTACCACCTGGCCTAGCCGTCGAGAGAGGTGATGTGCTTGAGAGCGGGCGGCGGCAACCGGCGGACTGTCTTGCCTCTGCGCGGTTTGAGGTTGTCGTGGAAAAGAAGGGAAGCGGAATGTGATATATCCAGACGGGTACTAAAAAGGGAAATTTATGCAAGGAAAAGCATAATCGTCCATGGCAGGCTTGCGTGCTTGCTTGCTTGCTTGCCCCCCCGGCAAGAACGGGGGAGTTGGGCCTCGCCCTTGTCGGGGACGGGCGGCCATTATATCTACCTACCCAACGCGCCTTGACCCCGGGCAGCACTCGCGGAGGGTAAAGAGCGTGCATCACAGTGCCCCCGGCACGTTGGGAACGTGGCGGGGGGGCGTACAGTGGGTGTAAGTGCGGCAGCCCGCATGAGCGAATGGCTGGGGCCGTCGAACAGGTGGTGTGCGTGCTACAAAGGGTCTAGACGAGCACGAATTCGGTGGCCATTGCATATGCAGTGATGAGTTTGAGTAGAGGACGACACGATGGAATGTAGAATACTGCGTGTCATGATCCACGACATGCTAGTGACAAGGTGACTTTTCAAAATTGCAGCGTGCATATGACGTAGCCGGGCCTCGCTCGAGGCAACAAGTCGTGTATCTTTCATCAAAGGTTATGGGGCTGTGAAGCTCCCTATCAAGGTCACACATGGTTTGCTTGATGTACTTGTACTCTTGTGCCATTTGGTCCAGTCATTTTTATTATGCTTTCCCACCACTTACATCTGCTCGCCACAAGGTGTAGTAGGTAGCATGTGATCTTGCACAAGCAACCCTTGGAGGTAGATGCCCGAGCGATTTCGGCCTCAGCATTTCTGTCGGCAGTTTTTTTCTTCTTCCAATCCGGAAACCGCTCAGAACGAGTCCCTCGGAGCTGGGAACGGGTGTGCCAGGGATGGTCCTTTGCGGGGGCATCGGGCCGCATGCACGCCAACTCAGCAACGCCCGACGACTCAACGACGCCCAACCGGCCGACTTTGCTGTACAGGCTAGAGATGCTGCACTAGCCGCGGTTGATAAGGACAGGTACTGTCGAATAAGTGTAGAGGATTTTAGTTTGTCTGCGAGGCGCTCTCATTGTCAATCTCACAGTGCGTATCATGTTGTATGCACATCTACACGGTCGCTTGCGATTTACATTACACAAGAGTGGCAACGACACCGACATTTTGCTGCCTTTCCTAATGGCAACGAATATTCCAATGCAAACTCTAAGTCCCCTTCCAAGTCAGCATTCTTCAAGTACGATGGGAGGTGTCCTACTAAAAAGTGTACAATTGCTTTTTGGGAGGCGGTTCAGGGTATTCGGACCATGGCGCGCAGACCACCATTGCATGCCGGGCAGAAGAGGCGAGACACGCCAAAGTTCTATCATATACCCAAAGAAACAAAATATGAGCTTGGCAGACTTCAAAAAAGCCTTCTACTTCTCGGCGTGCCTCTGTATTTAGAGGTGGGAGCCGGTGGGCCGCAGTCCGTGTGTACGCGCTGTCGAGAAGGCCCGGAGGCGGCTACCACACGGGATGCAAGAGCTATACACCAAAGGGAGCAAACAGAGGAAATAAAAAACATGCTCACTCCTTCAGTCGCACTATCGGGAAACCGTCGGCCAACGGTCCTGCATGCAGATGCAGCACGACGAGTACCGCCCCGCGCCATGCAACCGTTCAGGCAGCAACTGCTTGCCACACTTGGCCACACGCTGCAGTTGTTAACAGTCACTGATTGGTGACAAGTAAAAGTATAATCTCCGACGGTCCTATCGATGTGTGTATGGGATGCAGGTGGCTTGCCAGGGGGGGGATGCTAGCTGTGCTCGACGGGTAAACAAGACAGGGTAGCAAAAGAACAATCTACGTCCAAGGAAGACCCATCCGTTCCAACTACTCCGTTTATTAGACACTTTCATTACTCCGCAAGAGGCTCCTGAAGAAGGAGTACATGATTGCTCACAGCTCCGGCGATTTCAAGACAATCATGTCCGACCCAAGTGGCTGAGGCGTCTGTGGTATTGTGCAAAGTCCCCATGAGCTGTCCGGGCCGAACACGGCAGAGGAAATTGTAACTGCATCCAGACAGCTAATTGTGAAATTTACTTTTATGAGAAATGAATTGGAACAATTTACTACATGATGAATTAAATCTCTTGTAAGAGGCCAATCAGCAACACGGCATCCTGCAGATCAAACCCACCTGCAAACGGTCCCTCTCCCTCGCTTGACTTCCTTTGATGGCACGACTTTTCTCGAGGGCCATTTACTGACCTTGCGCAACGCTGTTGATGATTCTGAGAGCAGAGCTTGTCAACCAACTTTGCGCTACCCCTTCCATTCTGTAAAACTTGACAGTCGACCGCCATGGAAATGCTACCCACCCTCATTGTCGCGGCCGCGACCACGCGTGCCGCTTCCCCCCATCGCCAAGAGCGCACTCGGCCAGCGCTTCTGTTCTCGCACCGTCATCGAAGAGTTGTAGGACTTACCGTGGCGGCTTTCACTTACCTCACAGGTCCACTTGCCCGGCGACGAGTGTTTCCTTGAGGCGTTGCGCCGGTGACGGGGACGCCTCGCGTAGGGCGGTGGTGCTGGGCGAGGCGCTGAGGGATACGCTGCATAATGCGACGCGGCGCGAGACTCGGTATACATATGTGAATTATGCGTTTGGGAGGCAAGTGAGGAAATGTATGTGCAAACAGCGTGCGGTTGATGAGAGACAGATGCTGCCATGTCGAACGAATATAGGACGGGGCATTCCATCGTGAACTGTGCTCATCGACGCGGGATTCGGTCTCAACAATCTTGCGAGCTGTCTCTGCCCGCAGAACAACTGCAGCGGGTCTGGTCTCTGGAACGAAGGCAGTAATTGGTATAGTTAGAGCCACCAGCGCAAACCCGAAGATGACAGTAAACCAGGCACCCATTCCATTCATCATGAAATAAGTTAATGGACTGGCCACTAGGCCACAGGCAGTTACTGTTGTGGCTAGATATAAAAAGGCGGTAGACCTGCAGGGTAGTTAGTAAAGACACGCAACCATATTCGGCTTCGCGGGGAGGCGTGTGGGAAGGCGGTCACGAAACGAGTAAAGTTTGTATAATGGTCACAATACCTGTATGCTCTTGTCGAAATGTCTGCGACGACGGTATATGTCATGGCAGAGAGTGTCAATGGGCCGCCGCCAATGAGCATGAAAATCGGTGCGAGCCACCTCAACCTGAGAGAAAACGTATCGGGACATCGACCTAGATGCAGCGAGTAAATACCATCAAAAATGGGCCTGGGCAGGTGACTTTTAAAAGCACTCAGAAATGACAACGGTCAAGAACGTGGAAAGGACAGCGCCAACGCTCGCCAGCAGGATCACTGCTCTGCGTCCGTACTTGTCAGCGGCGAGGCCAAAAGGCACGCCGACGACCAGACTCGGAATGAGGTCAAAGGTGAGCTCCCAGCCGCCAATCAAGGCCAGCTCAGCCTGGACCTGGCTATCCTTGCAGCGCGCATCGGACGCTGGATTTCAGCAGATGATGGCCTCACTAATTTCATTTAGCGGCGTGTCAATCATGCCGCTTCCAACCACGAAGCACAGGAAGAGGAGCAAGCATGGAGATAGAAGCGTAAGCCTCTGGGCCGTCGTTCGGTTGTCGTCCTCGTCGGCCAACTGCCCCGTTGGCGCAGTCTGGTCCCTGCACTCCCCGCGTTCAGGTAAGAGGGGCTCGCTGTCGGTAGGAACTGCATCGGTCGAGGTCATTTTCCGACGTGAACAAGAGCGTCTTTGCCGCTTCTCTGGACTATTCTAGGGCGGTTTTTTTTATGCGAGCGCAGTGCTACTTCTGTACTGTATAAGTGTCCTCGAGGAAATGGCGAGCCTTGTTGCAAGATGAGGAGAACTAACAAAGCATTGTTGTTGAGTTATAACACTAGTGCCCTACCTACAGGCTGGGCAAGGCTACGCCAAGCCATTTTAAACTAGCATCAGGTGGCGAGCCGAACAACCATGCTTTACAGGTACAATTTACATTATCGTCCGCCGTAGGTACAGAAGGCACACACGGACCACACGGCACGATAGGGCCACTTTTATCCATTTGGCGGTTTAATAAGGAGTTTATGGTTGCCAGAGGATAACTATTCCGCACGCGTCGTTTCAACTTTTACAATCCAACTCGCCAAGCTGGAATTTGTTACTTATTCATCACAAAACTCCAAGGATTTGATTGATTACAATTCCATGATAAATTTTGGTCCGTTTCCAGGCTTTTCCTTCGTCTCTGCCTCGTCCATAAACACCAACATTTCTACACGCAGCTTGGCGGGCTCCTTGATGCCCCCGTCCAGCGCCCGCTCAAACAGCACCAACCCAAACTCGGACTCTTCATTCGCAACCATCACATTGCCTCGTCCCGCATCCAAGACGCAAAACATCCGCGGCAGTATGCCATCCGTCGGCACCTCCTGCACGAATTCGAGACGGGGATGCTCGCCGTCTGCATGGACGCGCAGGTAGGCTATGCTGTCAGACGCCCGTCCCGTGAGGCGGTTGGTCACGTAGAGGTGCTTGTTGTCCCGGAGAAGCTCCAGGTGGCCGGCCCGTGCTGTGGCGACTGACGGGCCGCCAGATCCAAAGGTGCACGCCTCTGATACTCGTGTGAACTCGAGCGTAGCGTCCGTGTAGTGCAGCGCGTATACGACAACGGCGTTGGCGAGCTCGCAGAGTAGCATGTAATGCGTCGCGCGCGAGGCACCGACTGGATAAAACGCACCATGGCGGGGACCACCACCCGGCGCAACAGTGACGCGACTCGATATTGTAAAAGCATCGTCCTTGGAGTCGACGACGAGAATCTCATCTGTGCCGAGGTCTGGCACAACGTAGAAGCGTCCTGTCGGGTCCAGAAGCACCTGATGCGGGTGCGGCGCGTCTTGGATATGCGCTACAGGACCAGGCTTCCCATCCGAAACGATGGTCTTTTCCACGCGCTTCTCCAAGATGACTCCGTCAGAGACATTCCAGACGTCGACGGTGCCGCTCGCAAACCCGGCGCCCAGCAAACGCTGCCTGTCCTGGGAAAAGGCGAGGTACACTGCGCCGGGGCTAGCGGTGTCAACCGTCAGTTTTTGCGAAAAGGGTGTGTCGGAAAAAGGGTCCAAATGGAATCGGTGGAAATGGTGGCTGTCCTCGTCGACAATGTACACGAGGGAGCGGGCGTGATCCACGGCGAGCCACGAGGGGCAGCCGGAAATGGCGAGATCGTGGACGATGGCGAACTTGTTGGCGACAGCGTCGTAGGTGGCCAGATATAGGTGGCCAGGGCGGGCTATAAGCAGCTTTGACGTCATGTCTAATAATACCATTCTATATCTGATAGGAAGAGGTTAAAATGTCTGGCTTCGATCACGACGTGAGCATTCACCGAGATGGTGGGGTATGGTGGGGGATTGCCCGCGGGGGTCAGCGAAACGTAACTACCAGAACTCGAAATGCTTACAACCATTCTAGTTATTAATATTATCTAAATTACCCGACAAACACTATTACCACGAGATAGACACCGCCTTGCCCTCGTACCGACACTCATCCGGTTCGCTCAGCAGATTCTCATACACCCAGCGCCCAACATCCTCCCTCGCCACAAAGTAGCCTATCTCCTTCTTCTCGACGCCCTTGACCAGATCCTCGAGCCCGACCCGTATCCTCTTCTCCGGCCTCGCCCCATCCTTCAACAAACTCGGCCTCACCAGCACCACCCGCTCGCCGCTCGCCGCCATGCTCTCCTCCATGACCTCCTTGTCCGCGTGCGGCGCGCCCAGCAGCCACCAGTACAGCGGCAGCATCCCCAGCGGCACGTCGCGCCCAAACTTTGAGACGCCCGTCGTGCTCACCGCCGTGAACAGCGGGCGTCCCGTGCGGCCGCCGCTCTCGCGCAGGCTCGTCAGCGCGGCGAGCACGCACGCGGCGGCCTTTTTGCACACGTCCGGGTCGGAGAGCGTGCGCGTCGCGAAGTCCAGCTGCGCGCCCACGGAGACGTGGATAGCGTCGACCAGGCGGGTAGCGTCCGAGGGGTGGACGAGGCACGCGGCTACGGAAGAGGCGTCGTGCGCGTTGCCGCTGAGGATGGTGAGGTTGGGGGGAGGAGAGGGGAAGTGGGCGGATAGCTTGTCCGGCACGCGGCAGAGGGCGATGCAGGTGTGGCCGGCGGCGAGGGCGTGCTGCAGAGCGGCGAGGCCGCAGCCGCCGGAGGCGCCGATGAAGGCGATTGTGTGAGGCATTGTGTAAGTCGTTTGTGTGACGTGTATAGATGGAGGAAAGTGCAGTCCAGAATGCTGTAGTAGCGTGACTGTGTGGCTCAACTTGTGTCGCCGAGGATGACGATGATCTCGGCTTAAACCAATCCCTGCGCAGGCGCCTTACTTTATACTTCCATCATGAGGCGTTTTTACTTTACGACCCCTCAAAACCATATCGATGAATTGACACTTTCGTGCGCAGTGATGCGCAACCGCTTCTCGAGGCCGCTCCCTCCTCCACAGCCTCTCCTCCGTAGTCTCTCCTCCGCAGTCTCCCCTCCGCAGTCTCTCCTCCACTGTCTCTCCTCCGCAGCAACGTATACTTATTAGGGACGCGACAAGTCTCCGCAGGCGGACCAACGAGGCTGGACAAATGCAGCTGACGCCTCGCTCCCCGCTAATTAAAGTCGTTCGCAACGAGGCTCGCGCTACTTAACCTACTGTATATATACTTTGCACAGCCCCCTACGCAACGCTAGTTCTAGTTAGCACAGAAAGCGAGGGCACGCCTATCAGCCATAGTTAACTAGATAAGGCTCCCCCGATGTAGGCGATAAACAATATAACAGCGAGGCTCGCGTCGCGAGGCGCGAGTAGAGCACGAGAAAGGTGCAGCCTCATTGTGCATTCGCCGCCTTGGAGGCTCCCTTGTCAAAAAAAAAAAAAAAAGGAAAAAGAGGGCGAAAAAAAAACAGAATCCAATCATATTATGCTTGAAAGGCCGCAGGAACTCGTGAATTGCGTTGCTGACCCCGTAGCTATGCGCAATCGCCATTGTTGCTCGCATTTGTCTGTTTCCTCCTTACTCAACCTTGCTGCCTCACAAAGACAGGATGCAAATTGACCTTGTTAATCTCTTCGACAAGCTTGACCGCAATCTCACAGTCATTGTATAAGCATCGTATTTGCTCGCCCAGCTCAGTGGCCAACTATTAGTCACCATTACCAAAGCCTTACAAAGATTACAGACTTCGTCTCATCAAGAGCCCCCAGTCGCGAGTGCCTTATCTCAAACAACTCAATATCAGGGCAATAATATTGACTCGCTCGCCTATACTGGGGCAAAAACGAAAGCTAGGGTAACTACTCCGACTCACGCGAGTGAGTCAAAAAGGCGGCCTAAGCTCGCGAGTTAACTCGAATGCCCAGGCATGTTCGTTTGAGCAGCCTAATGAGCGCGGTGGCTCAAGTGATGAGAGATTCTCTGCGAGCTTCTCTGCATAAACTTACCAAAGGTCTAGAAGGTAACTGTTTGGGACAGCTGAACCCTTGGTACTGGTTCGCATACCGAGCCAGAGCCCAGTTAAGATGCAAATCTCGGCGATGCTTCTTTTCGCATCTGCGGCCCTGTACGGAGTACATACTGACCACTTGTAATTACCATGATTTGGCATGACGGTTGAAGGATATGGACCCCCATATAGCACCGCCTCGGTAACAGGCACAGTCACAGGCTCTCAGGCTGGCTTGACTAGGTCATGCCTGTTATTGCCTATTCGACTTTTCATTGAATGACCTGACTACTCGGCTCCTTGCTTAAATTATATTGTGCTTGCGGTAAGAAATGTAGCAGACAGCGAGTCAGAATAACAGCAAATTCTGCGAAAATACTTACCGCTACAGTTTATGTAGCCCACGCCGCAGTACTTAAACAGCTTCGCTGCTCCACGAAACTAGATTCTTTTGAAAGCAATACTTGTCATACTCAATACAACTTCACTCGATACATTTGCCATATCTGCTTGAGAATGAAGGTCGCCATCATGCTTCTCGCCGCGGCGCTGGGCTCTGCAAGCCCCGTGCAAACGCAAAACTCGATGCAAGCTCGCGCTGGGCTGAACGCATGCGATTGCTCTAAACCTTTCCAAGCCGGCGGTTCCAACTTTGCAGGCTGCCCGGCTGGCTTCACGGATATATCACTTAATAGTTTAGTCCGAAATTGCGTTCAAAGCGGGTGCCCTACAAAGGACGACTGGAAGGCGCAATGCGTAAACTGACGCTAACCGCGAAGATGCAGCCTAAGCCCGGAGAAGCAGCCAAGCCCGAAGAAGGTACTATATCGTCTCTGTGATAACGTTGACGGGTGACTTCTGGCTAAGAAATGCAGCAAATAGGATTCTCTGAAACCAGGGTGTCGTGCTGTCAAAAAATACTTCGGGGCCAACCGCTTTCTTCAGAAGCACAGTTTTCATCCGGGTAGCCCTAAGGCAACCACGGGTTTCCCTGTCCTTGTTAGATATATAGAAGTACCAAATCGTCTCTTATTAGGCTACGTGCGAGTATTATAATCGATCAATCATTACTTCCATCCCATTTATCCCCTCACCGCCGCCATCCTCCACATCGTGTACGCGCCATATCCCACCGCCGCGAGCGTCACGCCCCTACCCAACAAACCAAAGACGACGTCATTTGTCGCTGCGAGCAGGCGCGCCATGCTCAGCTCCACATTCTGCTGAAACATATTCCGGTCATTGATCCTCGGAAACGGCGCCATCACCATCTTCCCCGTCTCGGGATCCTCAACCATCGGCACCTCGACGCCCAGGTGCTTACACAGCGGCTCCCAACCATCCTGGACCTTCCACTCGATCCGTCTCTCTTCATCCACGACATTGCGACACTCGTCGTACTTTTGCTTCATAAACGCAATCGCCTTGTCCTTTTCCGCGACAAGGTCGAAGCCGCCCTCGGCGTGGTCAATCTCGCGCCAAAATGCGGCACTGTCACGCACCCGGCCGTTGAACAGATAACAGTACAGCCACCGCAGCTTGCGCGCCAGACCCGGCTGGGCGCGGAGCGTGGCCACTGTCTCCATCATGCTCTCGTGCCACTTGTCCGGGTCGCGGTTCAGCATGACGACCTTTGCACCGGGGTACAGCTGCGCCAGGTCCGCCGCGAAGAGCGCCGACGGGTAGTCGATGCAGGCCTGGCAGTCGCCGAGCAGCCGGTCCCAGTCGGGCTTCGTAAACGTGCCGTCGCCGCGGTATTTTGCCCGGAGGGCGCGCGTCCACTCCTGCATCTCGCGGCCCTCGGGGTCGGTGACGACGTGTATCATGTGGTGCGTGCGGTTCAAACCCAGCATCTGGAGAGCGGCGTGCGTGCCTGCGGCATATGATGTCAGTCAGGAAGACGAGGCGGAATTCGAGAGGGGGAAAGCTGTGTGGTATACGTACTCATGGTGCCGGTCCGGGGAAAGCCGCATACAATCACCTTCATGGGCGTCGTGCGAGGATAGCCCTCTGAGCCATCTATGGGATAATGTTCAGGCAGCATCTTTTCTGGTGAGTTGTTAGGTAAACGTCGGCGGGAGTTGTTGTGGTGTGAAATGCTTCATCAATCAGATCAGTGCCCAACATCGGAAGCGCAAACGAGGGGCCGGTGCCCATGTCCTTTATCAACAAACCGCTGCAGACGCCCAAGCCACTCCAGTATCGACTCGCAAGCACCCCGGCTCATTCCTGCGTCCGTCTTCTTTCCATCTTTCATCACACGATGCCCCAAATTGCCCGCCAGTGCCACCAGCGGCGGTGCTCCCCCTCCACCACACTTATGCGGCGCGCGTGGCCCATCGACGTGTACTTTCCCCACAACGTTCTTGTCGCTCTTCAAACCTCTGATGGCCGACAAGATGGAAAGAAGGGGGGAACAAAGGCTCATTGGCTGCGATCACTTTATCTGACCGCTAGATTTTGTGTTGGCACAGTTCCTGTGACTGTTCATGGCTTGCGCATCGTCTTGCGTTTGCCGACAGGGACGCACAGCACCAGCCCTGCGAGGATCCGAGAGGTACGATAAGCCGACTCGGAATTGCGTTTGGCCCCAGAAATTTTTGTACAAAGAAATAAACCTTGTCCGCGGCTTCTGATATGGCAGTGTCTTGCAGCTGGCTATGCGGTAGAACCTTTGTGGCTGGTCGTTTCAAGGAAGTTGCGCTGGTGTCTCTCTGCGTGCGTAACCTTCTGCGCGAACAGTGCCTACCTAGCATTACGCGCCGCGGGAATACAGGCCCAGTTCGCGCCATTCAAGTTGATTGTAAAACACCGGGATATATTCTTTTCCGGCTCACTATGCCCCAGCAGCTTGCGGACCGCCGGCACTGAACCATGGCGGGGAGTGGGATCCTAGGCATCTCTTACAGCCATCGGGAAATATCCCTACATTTCAGCATGTTGGCTTTGCCGTGTAAAGTGACATCGTCTTACAAGAGTACAACGAGGACGCTCGTTAGCAGAGCTCGCCAGATGACGAAAGATGAAGACTGAAGATGAATTGTAATATAATCCCGGATAGAAAGAAACTACAGGTCATAGGAAAACAACGAGTAGATGTGTATTATGGTAGCAAGGTAGGATGTTAAGGATTCAGGTATAAATGCCGTCTAAAAGAATATACTCGTGTAGAAAGATTCGCTTCAAATGCAAAAACTCCAACGCCGAAGAATGGAAGAAATCGCACCAGCTAGCCGTGTTATAGCCAGAAGAGCGCGGCGCCCGCAATGATTATGGCTAAAATGCTGGCCTGCGCATGTGAGCCGGAGCTCTGGCCGCTAGGCTTCGACTTGCCGTCGCTGGTGGTGGTGCAATCTTGGCTAAAGATCTTGGGGTCGCAGGCCTTGGGGTCCAGGCCCGTGGCCGGAGGAGTCGCTGAGTTGCCACCACCGCCGCCGCCACCGCCGCCGCTGCCGCCGCTAGGAGCGGCGTCACCGTGGTCATTTTTGCCGGGAATGCCGCCGCCGGGCACAGAAGCCTGTGTGGACTTGGGCTTATCAGCGTCAGAAGACTTTCCGAGGTCCATGTTGAGACCTGTGGCGTCAAATGAGCCCAGTATGGTGTTCTTGTCTGTGTCCTTGACTGTGTCGTTGGTGGCCTTGGCATCCGTGTAAATGTAGCTCTTGCCTTTGTTGGTCCCGGGAGAATTCTTTGCGTTGTAGCACTCAATCTCGACAGACTTGACAGCAGCGTAGTAGTATCCATTATTCTTGACATCGGGGTGGTCCCATGAGATGACACCGCCAGCCCAGTTGATGGTACCAGGGGGATTGCTAGCCTTGCCGCCGGGCCAGATGGAGAGCTGGATTCGAGCGGGTGTCTGTGGAAAGGCCCAGGCATTGGCAGTCTTATTCCAAGTGTCCTTGCGCTCCTTGCTTCGATGGGGTTTGCCGTCGACCAGCCACTCAATCTTGTCGGGAGTCCAGCGAATTTCGTAGTCGTGCCAGCTGCCGAAAGTGTCGTCGGTTGAAATGTTGCCCGAGTTGCCATCTAGCATGAGTTAGTTTACGGGATTCAAAGCACTGGTTATCATGACTCACAGTCAGTGATGCCTTGGAAATAGTAGTTCGTCTGGGAGGTGCCAAGGTCGGCTCCAACCCATTCGTAGTCAATTTCGTCCTTGACATCAGAAAGCAGGATAAAGGCGGTGACGACACCGCGTCCACGGCTCGTCTTCATGGTAGCCTTGACGTTGCCGTACCACATGTACTCGGTGGATGCCAAGACGGTGCCAGGTGTATCCTTGGCCATGGTCATGAGGGCGTAGTCATTGTATTGAACCACCTCACCTTGAACCATCCAGTCGGCCTTGCTAGCGTCGCCCAAGTATTTGAGAATGTTGGCGCTTGTCTTGTCAATCTTGTCGAATTTGATCTTCTTGTCGCTACAAACAGGGGCGGGAGCGCAGGCGTCAAGCTTGAAAGACCCTCGAGGGTCGCATCCGCCCAGGCAGTACGCACCGACACCGCATTCACCATATTCTAGTCGAGGTTAACAATGCCCGTATATTCGAGTCGCCTGATTGTACGCACGGGAGCAGCAGGGCGAGCTTTCGGGGCATGGGTTTGCCGGGCCGCAGAGGGCGAGGGCGGTGCCGGCGCTCAAGAGAGCGACAGCCAAGGAGCGCAGCATGGTCGACACTAGATGTGAGATGAATGCGAACTGTATGATGAGTTTGGCAATACAGAACCCTGTGGGTGCTACCGGCGACTGCGGAAATAGTGTAGTCTCTGGTCACTAAGCGTTCCGTTGTTAGCAACGTTTTATGAGGCTGAAGCCTCGTCGGTGGCACTAAAATGGTGTCTTTTGCGCGCACGACACCAATCTTGTCGGGCAGACAGGCAGCATACTCGTTTGATGCAGAGATGACGGAAGTCAAAAGAGCACGCGACAACAGAGATTTTTAGACAATCGCCCAGCACAGCCGTGCGTGAAACAATGACCGCGGCAAGGACAATGGCCAGCCTCGGACCACGGTCTTACCAAAGAACGAAAAATAGCGAAACGTGAACATTGACTGAACACAGGTTTTCCTTCCTTTCGTTCCCTCGACACACTTTTTCATGCAAGGGCGACCGTTACACAGCGCAAGAGCGTCTGCAGCCATGGCGCCCACCGACAGAGGCAGAGGATGGGCGACCCACCTGTCAAAACGTCAAGGGCGAACTCAAAAATTCACAGTCGATGATCGGACGGTTCGGGTCGAGAGGGTTTCTAGGTATCGAAAGTTGGTGAAACGAATGTAATGCCCAGAGGGGACGGCGACGGGGGAAACGAAAAAAGGAATAGGACTTGGTTGTGGTAAGATTGAGAATGGCGAGACGACGGGAACCTTTCTCTGCCTGGGAACATTGAGTACCTACTCGTGCCCGCCCCCTCTTTGGCCGCGACTTACGCCAGGCAAGCTGGCTCACAGTCGCACCCTCCAAAGAGGGTGCTCCCCACCAAATTCGTCACCCCACCAAATTCGTCAT
>JAPFSE010000633.1:0-31632 GCA_030777785.1 Beauveria caledonica | reverse complement strand
CCCCCCGCCCCTTCCTCCCGCGGTCACCATGACGCTGACATCAGGACACCAAGTCGCCCCCGGAGGCTCCGGCCCCCAAGGCGCGCACGCCGCACAATTCACCCTCGGCACGCTCTCCCGCAGCGACCTCGACAGCACCTCTCCGATCCCGCAGTTCCACACGTGGTTCTCCGCGGCGCAGGACGCGATCCGCACGCAGGGTGCCGGCGCCGCCACGGCGGAGACGTGCACGCTGTCGACGGCGGAGCTGCCCTCGGGCCGCGTGTCGTCGCGGCTGGTGTACCTCAAGGAGCTCGACGCGCGCGGCGGCTTCGTCGTGTACTCCAACTTTGGCACCTCGCGCAAGGCGGCCGACCTCGCGACCAACCCGCACGCGGCGCTGTGCTTTTACTGGTCGGTGCTGCAGCGGCAGGTGCGTGTCGAGGGCGTGGCGGCGCGGCTGTCGGCCGAGGAGAGCCAGGCGTACTTTGACACGCGCGCGCGGGGCAGCCGTGTCGGCGCGTGGTCGAGCCGGCAGAGCGCCGTGTTGGAGCCGACGGCGGCGCAGGGGGGAAGTGATGGTAGTGGTGGTGATGATGATGGGCGCGCCCAGCTGGAGCGCTGGGTGGTGGAGACGGAGAAGCGGTTCCAGGGCCAGGACAAGATTCCGGTGCCGGATTTCTGGGGCGGACTGCGTATCGTGCCGACAAAGGTTGAGTTTTGGCAAGGGCGCGATAGCAGACTGCATGATCGCTTCGTGTATGAGCGAGAGAATGAAGACGCAGAGTGGGTGTTGAGTAGGCTGAGCCCTTGATTTGTGCAATCAGCTTTGAATAGCAAGAAATGCTGTCAAAGTTAATCATTACGAGATGTGATAATGGGATACGTCTTATGCTAAAGCCAGTAATGAGATTATACCAGTCGAATATTAGCACCGATATTAATAAGTGCATCAGCTACCTCAAAAGATCAAAATACACATCGCAACATTTTTGCGAACAAACTCTCATCGTGCCGAGAGAGGACAAGACTCATCGGCGGGTATTATTTAGCAGGCACAAACAAGTCCAACAACCTGCAGCAAAACTCAAAACGCCATGCAAAGAAAATGAGGCAAACAACCCAGTGCGGCAAGCTGTGCCCCTCGCAGATTATCAACGGCTCAAAGAGCTGTAGCCCAGCTGGCACCTAGGCCGACAGATGCACTTCTCATGCTACTGGCGGGCAGCATCGTCTTTGAGCGAGAGTGGCCGGCGACAAAGCTACTACTGTCGTGGCGGCTGTCCAAGTCGTCACCAGCGAATAACAAGTCACCGCCGTCGCTGTGTGGTAGAGATGGCTCGGCCGCGTCCCAATCGCAGTAGTCCTGGCCGGCGAGCTGCATATCGACCATGGCGTCTGCCAGACAGTCGACATCGCATAGGGGCATGATACGGTAGTTGAGGTTCTCCATGATGGAGCGCTCCGTCGCATTCAGCTGCTCCGTGGACCACAAGCCACGGCCCCAAGCGTGGCAGTACGTCTGGACCGTCTGCTCTGCATCCTCGGTGAACTTGTGTGCGATGACGAGCGCGGCGAGGATGATGATTTCGGGCTGTACAGAGTCGATATGGAGCTGCTGCTGCTGCTGCTGCTGCTGCTGGGCGGACGACTGCCGATTCAGCAGCGGCGTGATGGGCATGCTGTGGCGCTTCGCGTGCGTCTTGTTCGGGTCGGGAACCGCCGGCTCGCTGCTGTTGCCGGCAGGACGCAGAAGAGGGCAGGTAAGGCGCCATTTGCGACCGAATTTCGAGTTGAGACGGTCGAGCACGCAGACGGCTAGTGCAATCGTTTCGAGGGGCAGGTGGGCTCTGCCTAGTATAGACTGGACCAGATGGACGGATGTCGAAGCGAGGGATGCAGACGAAGGAATCAGGTTGACGAGATGGATTGCTGGCCCTGTAGACAAATTATCGCATTAGTATGCACCACTATAACGCTTGGAACACGGAATGTTTGACCCACCTCGATAGACAGCAGGCAACGCCTCGCCATCATCATTGGCATAGCTTGCCGTGGTGCTACGAGGCTGCTGCCTCGCCGTTGGAGGCGGTGTGGGAAGATGTGATAGCGGCCGATAGGTAAAGTAGCTGCTGGCGCTGTCCTCGACTGCAACGCCGCCCTTGGACTTGCGCATAGTGGCCGGGGGATCGAGGGGGTTGGGTTTCAACTTTTTATTCGACAATCGCAACAGCTCCTCTTCCAATCTGATGCTGCGAAACCGCGAAGGCTGCGCTCATGTTTTGCCTTTTCTGGAGCGTTCAAGTGCAGCGGGGAGAAAAGAGCTCCCCGAGAGTTTTGGAAAGGGTAGGTGAGCACGCGATGCCCAGCCACGAAAGTCGGGCGAGTTTGTTTGTCTAGCTTTTCGAAAGCGGCCAGTGTGATAAGAGTAATAAACCGGTCGAAAAGGAGCAAGATGAAGAAGAGGAGATGGGTATGACGGTGGAAAGAAGTTGCCAGAGCAGGTTTGTAGGTTTGGGATAAGTTAGGGGACCAAGAAGTAACATGCATCTACGGATACAATAAGGGATGTATGTACTGGTAGACGGTGGGGAGTGGACAAGCGGCGGGTTCGGATCCTGGGCCATCAGAGGCTCAGAGCTGGCCAGTGAGCATCAGGGGGGAGGGGCCAAGATGATGCCCAAATAGAAAATGGCACGAATGGGTCGTACGCGGCAGTGCTGTGCATCCCGTATTCACGGCTGGAGCCGTATTCGAGGCAAACCTGCCTGACTGGGAGAGGGCCAAAGGGGGATAATTATTTATACTGGTATTAATGAGACTTGGGCAGCGGTGGTGGATCGGCAGGGGGTCCGCGGAAGAAATGATAAATCTGGGCGGCCGAGGCTTGGCCCTTGGGCCCTTGGGCCCTTGTTGACCAAAAAGTCAGGGGCTTCTTTTCTTTTCTTCTAATCCGTACTTGAGGCTTAACTATTATTAAGTATCTGTTCTTGGTCATGATTCCCCCTCGAGGCTCGCACATGTTGACACAATGACGTACAGTCTTTCACAGCTAGGGTTGCTAGGTCTAGCCCTGTGCCTGAAACTTTATTCTGTGAGAGTAGCCGCCTGCCAAGCTTGGCTAGGGTTCGTATCATTGAAGGTACTACCTACCTACCTAGGTACAGGTATGTACTTACTACCAACTGGTACTTATTACGCACCACACCCAGCAAGTACTTAGTACAGCCTGGCTAGCTCGAGCCAGGATATCCGGGGGTTGTGAAAAGGTTCTTGTCGAATAAAGGTTGTGTAGACAAAACATTCATAATAAGGAAAAGAAGGCGAATTGACGAGGCAACCCAAAGAGCGTACTGAGTGAAAGCAATATTTGTAACTTTATAGTTCGGCCAGACAGCGAATGAGCGTTGTGACTACTGGTAACTAGACGCGCACTACCGAGTACAAAGCGTTCGTCACCCCAGCCGCCGTCTCATTATTCTTGCACTATCCTGGGGTACCCAGGACCGTTTTTCAGGCCATGTCTTGAAAATGAGCCAAGCAGTGGGTATAAGCGACCTGCTAAGTCTATCAACGAGGCGCCAAGATGTGAGCTCTCACATATTTATGTATTTATATCCCAGCTGTGTAGGTAAGCAGGGTACAAAGGATCGGCAACGCACAAGTCCCATCCATCTCGGTTGCAAGGCTACAACACAACCCAAGGTGTCATCACTGCACAGTACTAATCTCCGAGATTGGCTTTTGTATGCATGCAGCATATTGCATGACAATAAGATGGCGATGACGAGTGCGACATGATAACTCTTCTCAATATAGTCATTGACCCGCTACGCTACGGATACCCGTGTACCAAAAAAATAAGGATCGAGTCAGCAGGAATCAATCTCCAGCACGTCCTAGCAGCCCAGGTTCAGGTAACGGACCAAAGTCAACGCGCAAAGACAATGAATCGTTGTGACTACTGAGGGAATAAAAAAAGTAACGTTACTCTCCTGCGTACTAAATAGCTCTGTTCGTCCATGGACGAACGGCATCTCTGATTGGCGCAAGGTCAAGTAATGAACCCCAAGTTACCTCGCAAGCAAAGAGCGCAAGCGAGAAAAGTTAAGAAAATCCAGATTTTCATTAAGAGCTAAACAGAATATATTAAGAGCGAACATGACTAGAACCCAAATGCCCGCCGTGGTACGCGGCTCACCACCGAAACAGTGATCACCTCATCCTGGTAGCAGCGATTGCAAAAACTTGATTAACCAATAATGGGAGTGGAGACTGGTTTCATTGTCAGCGTTGAACAATCTCTCATCCGAAAGAAGAAGAAAAGATTCACATACCCTTCTTGGCAATGGACTCAATCTCGGGGAGCGAGGAGGAGCTGACGAATTGGCGCAGATCCACACCGCCGATGCCGTTGACAAGGCCGAGGTTGAGACCGCCAAGGGCCAGGCTTCCAAGGTCAAAGCCGTTGAGAGCACCAGTTCCAGCAATGGCCAGCAAGGTCTGAAGCTCCTGGAACTGGAGAAGCGAGTTGAGGTCGAAGGCGTTGACGTTGAAGACATCCTGGAAGAGCAGCAGGTTGAGGTTGTTGTTGATGCCCAGCTGCTGGAAGAGCTGCAGGTCGAGCGAGTTGATGTTGAGAAGGTAGTTGAAGTCGTTTTGCTTGAAGACGAGGTTGTTGAGCTGGCCAAAGTCGAAGGAGCGGCGCGCTTCGAGGGCAGTAGCCTCGGCGGCAGGGGCAGGAGCCGCAGTGGCGACGGCGCCAAGGGCAGCAGCAATGAGGGTGGAGAACTTCATCTTGTAGATTGGGGGAAAAGAAGGTTGTTGGTTAAAATAAGGATGGAAAGCTTTGTAAAAGGCGAAGGAGTGTATAAGAAACTGATGGAGCACAGCCCGCAAGTTCAGAAATATTAAAAAGAAGGAATGTAATAGACTTTGAGCACAGCTAGAAGAGCATCAGAGTCAGCATGAATCCTATATTGTGCCGTGATGTTCTTGTGATCTTACCTCGAAGAGAATGAAAGAATGCGAAGATGATAGTTGTTGATCTGCTTGTGAGGATGATCCAGTCAACATGAAGGAATTCATTCATCTTTATAGATAATCTCAACTATGTTTGCCAAGAAGAAGCGTCTAGTCTCACAGGCGAAAAGTGCTCCGGTTCGGTTCGACGCTGCAATGCCATTTCACGGTACAGCCTCCATCCGATGGCGGCCCTTTCCACCCATTACCAGCTACAAAGCACCGCATGCAGCCTATCGGATATGTATCAGGAGGGTTTCTACCCCGGAAATCTTAATTCGGATAGGTGTGAACCGATATGAAGGCTCATCTTGCCTTGGAAGCCAAAATCGCCCCTACCATTACATTTGGGCCTTGGCACGCGCACAACCACAGCACTTGCCTAAAATGCCAAGTCTTGCTTAAAAAGGCGTCACTTGTGCCGAGGAGCGAGCTTTGCTGTTGATAGGACGAAAGGGTGTGTCTTGCATAATGCCCCGGCTTACACTGTGTCTGATCCACGCTTTATATGCGCTGCCTAACAACCCAACCACATGTGTTGTATGGCGTCTTGTTACACTTTGACAAATTCATACTGCGGAAAAGGGGATGACTTGGTATTGGCAAAGAGTGGTGTATAAATGATTGTTTCGAGGTTTTCTTCAATTTGCCCGACGAAAAAGAAACGTTCCTCGGAACGGCGGACTAGCAGAGCGAGAATGGATCAAGTGGCTGCTGGCTGCCGACTGCCGCCAAACAATACGAACATCGGATTACATCTAAAGTGGCGCAATAGAGTGCTAAAAAGTACGTAATTGGAAAAGTTGCATGCAGATACCGGATTGTGATGATTGGAGGGGTTGATCGGGATGTTGCTGCGACACGGGTGTCCAGGTTCGCGTTTCGCATCCCGAGTGTGTCTCAGAGGAGGACAAGGACAGCTCCGATGGCAATTGTTCGTCTCAGAACTCTGCTGCCAAGTGAAAAAAAGGTTTCCAACTAAAGTCGATATTTGAGTTTCCGATCCCTGTGTCTCATGTGATCTCGCAAGGCAAGCTGACCCGGGGCTGACAGGCACCGTGCCGATGGGTCGAGTTCCGGCAGATAGACATGTGCCTCAATTAAGCATACTACTCTAAAAGACAGAAGTCTTTGCTTTGCAGAAGGAGCCGAGTGTAGTTTAAACCCTTGGAACAGCAAGTTTTTGGATCACGAAAAAGAAAGAACAGCGTGCCGAAAGTTCGATACGTCTACCTCCCAAGCCAAATACTAGCCATGAAATGTCGGGTACTGCCTGCGATCAACCCTTGATAATGACAAGTATTCAAAAAAAATTCCAACACACAGTGCTACATTTGATTTGAACTAGATTGTATCTCTGTGAGATGGCTTATGTAGATTTTGGTGAAGAAAGATTGTTCATTTACAAATTGTACCTCGACAATGTCACCGCAGAACCCAGAGTAAAAACGCTTAATTCCTTTCATTACCAAAAGACCAATAGAAGCTAAAAGACTAATAGAAACTCCTAACTAGCCAATAAAATAGTTGCCCGTCACAAATTGATCCTTGAGTGCCCCGGGTCGAACCAGAGGACTGCCTGATCGAAACCCCGTCATTTCCCACGTACGCGATGCTATCCGCTTAAGCGATAACTAATTGGAATTAGTACTTGCGGAGAAAATTGAAAAGCCTAGAAACTGTTTCTTACCAATGGTGGCGCCTTGGTTGACAAAGCCCTGGTTCAGGACACTGAGGACCTGAGCCTGGTTGACGAGCTGAAGCTGCTGGAGAACCTGGAGCTGCTCGACCTGAGAGACAAGCGCGAGCTGCTGGGCGAGGGAGATGCTGTTGAGGTTGCCAATGTTGATGTTCTGACCGACACCAAGCTGACCAATGTTGCTGATCAACCAGGGGTTGAGGACACCCTGGTTCAGGTTACCGTTCTGCAGCAGCTGGTTGATGAGATCCTGGTTGTTTTGGTTTTGGTTCTGGTTCTGGTTCTGGTTCTGGTTCTGGTTCTGGTTCTGGTTGCGATCGTTGTTCTTGTCATTGTTGTTGTTCTTGTCCTTGCCATCCTTGCCATCCTTGCCATCCTTGCCATCCTTGCCCTCATTCTGCTTGCCGTCCTCGGAAGCCGTGCCGTTCTGGGCCGGCTGAGCCTCGTCAGTTCGAGCAGTGATGGAAGCAATAGGGAAGCCTTCCTCATCCTCATCATCCTCTGCGTCGTCAACGAAGTTGGAGGCGGCAACAGTGGTGTCGCGGACCTCGACAGCAGCAGAAACATGGCCGAGGTCAGTAGAGCGGTCGACAATAGCGCCAGGGACGGCAGCGGCCGTGACCAGGCTGGCCGTGAGAAGGAGAACAGAGAATGACTTCATTGTGGTAGATTTGTGATGAAAATCAGTGCTGCTGTGGTATCAAGGGAATGTTGTAGGTAAGGGATCCTTTAAATGAAAGTAATAGTCGCCGGGACAGGGAAACAGAGCACAGCTCTTGTTGTTAATGAAAGAATAGTAAGTGATAAAGAATGGTATTGCAGCGTGTTGGATAAGAATCTTTCTCAGTCTTGGCTCGGGGAGTCTGGAGATCATATACTCGCGCCGTGATCCTCATTAAGCGGTTGAAGCAACCCTTGGTCCCGTGCCCCAACGACAAAACCGGGGAAGCTGTGATGTCTGACGTATTGAACAAGAAACCAGTGATGAGGCACAAGAGAGCTGTCATATTCAAATCACAGAGTGAATCCACCTCCTTGATACCGGATCTGTCAAATTCCAGAGCATGCAAACCCACCCATCGCTTAGTTAGCTGCCATGAAGGCGGGCAGGCAGTGTGGCTCGGTTCATCATGTTGGACAAGGCTGATCTATTCTTGCCTTGTCCCAACGGCAAGATCTGGCAGGTGGTATTATCGGGGTTTCAGTGATCTTGGCGTAAGGAGGCTTTGACACTGTCGAATCCAAGGCGGGAAGCCAAGTGTGGCGCGGCAACACCCCGTAGCGAGCAAGTTCGGCCTTAGCATTGGACGATGAAGCGTTATATTTGGCTCCGGACGAATCAAAGAGCGACATTTGCGTCTCGTCAAGCTTGAGTTGATGTTGTTGAGGGCTCTGCAGTTTCATAATCGTCCCCCCCACGTTTCATCTCAGCAGTCAGCTCGTCCGGTATATATCTGAGCCGACCGCTCTGAACGCTGGTTGGCTAAGATGAATTTATGCGATGAAAAGGCGGCAAGTATTTGCTTGAATGTGGTACCGCTTTTTAAAGTTGTAATTAATCTGTGTAACAATTTGAGAGGCGGCGCCCACCTCCATCGGATTAGACTGGGTCATCGGAAAATATGCTCAATATATCGTGTCAAAGTAAAGATTCGAAAATTGGGGAAACTCCATGTATTCGACCATTGACATGACATGACTTTGAAAAGCTCCGTAGTCTAATACAGTGCTCCGTACTGAGTGCACTCTCAACGCAAGAGGCGAGAGGTAAACTTTCTGTCCCCTAGATTTGGTGAAGGAGTTTTACAGCTTTCTTGACTTCATTCAACGCACATGAAGCTGCTGAAAATGCGCTAGTGATTGATCGCAGCCAGCATTAGATAGCTGTTTCGTAAGACTGTGTAGTGTGCTGAGACTGTAACCCCTAGTTGTCTGTCTTGACGACATTCGATACAAGTGATTTCAATGTTACGTTGCCGCATTATGAGTTGATCCGTTCATTTCCCAACATCTCGGGGGCGGTCGGGATTGCTTCGTATCGTGTTCGGATGTTCAACATGCAAACTTCAGCCCCGTGCGGATCAGGCGTGGTTACTCTTTGTTTGTAGATGTATTTTTTTTTTGCGCATCATCAGTTACAGGTTGCACTTCGAACGCGGGCAAGTGTAATTTTGAAAAGATTTGCAAATGTATATTCATTCGTATGTGTTTTGGTCCTGGTTCGCCCTCTCCTCGCGAAGAATCCGGAAGGTGCCAATGCCTAGGTATATTGTACAGGTATTTCTATATTTTTCGGTCTTGTTGAATGTTCTCGTGTCGATGGTCATCTTTCTGTCCTTCGCGGTCCCTCGTTGGTATTGTGGAAGCCGAGCCATTCCCCCAGTATTCCACCGGGCTTGGGAACTGGACATTCTCTTCGTGATTGACTCGACCGGGGTACCACGTTTTCTGTTGAATTTTGGTTGAAATCCGCGAGTCCGTCTGTAATTTGCGGCGCGTCTCTTCGTCTCCATATCTTTTTGCGACCGTTCTCGTCCACCACGACTTCCCCGTCGGCGTATCGTGCCCGAGGCACGGGACAGGGTAGTAGATGCGGCAGTCCAACAACAAAGAAACTGGCAACTAATGTCGTAGCAAAGAGTGACGAGGTCATTCGAGACCTAGGGTGGAGATGTGGTGGCATAGTGGTGTTGTGAATTGTCGCAGATCTGATCAAGGGAAGGTTAGGAGGCTGTCACAGGCGGGTCAGTAACGCAGGCAGAGCAGACGCAATCCTATCCATTGAGCGTACTAGATCATAAAACCATCATCTCGAGCTTTCTCTCAACGCCGGAGAATCAATTGCGATAGTGATGGGCGGCTGGTTGGCTCTTATAGACGGATGTCGCTCGTCGGTGCTGTCGGGCCCAGAGTAGAAAAAGCGCTCCTTGAAGCAATTCTGACCAAACCCGGATTCCCAAGCTGCTGATTGGCTGTAGAAACGGACGGAGCGGAGCATCTTGCTTCCGCAGCCGGCTCAGAGTCTTGACGGCTTTTATTGAATTTGGTGGGGCGATGGAGAACTCGCTTGACCAGGCCGTGGGTGCGAGATGGACTTGTGGTTTGTGCGCCGAACAAGGGAAGTCCATCTACCTTCTCGGAAACCCGGCCGCAGCACGCGCAGCTATTGACGTCTATATATTCCACTAGGGCTACCGAAATAACCCAGCCTTTATACATTGAGATATGCTGTAAAGTCACCTGCAACCCACCATCGCACTTGGAAAGCGGCCGGCGCGCTCCCACGTGCGACCGCGGCTCAGCCAGACTTCAATATGAGTGATCTCGACAAGTAAGTTGCTTTCTTATAGATGGACGGCTTATTTGATGGTGGCCGGCTAATCCGAAACGCTCGCAGAGCTATTGCGCAGTTGCGCGCTTGCCGTCCGATCCCCGAAACCCAAGTCCGAGAGCTCTGCCATCGTGCCCGAGAGCTGTTGATCGAGGAAGGAAACGTGGTCACCGTGACTGCGCCAGTAACGGTGCGCAAACTCTTCAGCCAGCCACTGGGGAAGAACTCGTAGAGTACTAATCTGTCATTTCCATAGATATGTGGCGATATTCACGGTCAGTTTCATGACCTGATGGAGCTCTTTCGGGTCGGAGGAGACGTGCCCGACACCAACTACCTCTTCATGGGCGACTTTGTCGACCGTGGCTTCTATTCTCTCGAATCATTTCTTCTTTTACTCTGCCTTAAAGTTCGATACCCCGACCGCATGACGCTCATTCGCGGAAATCACGAATCGCGACAGATCACGACTGTCTACGGCTTTTACGATGAATGCCTGCGGAAATATGGTAGCGCCAACGTTTGGCGATACTGCTGCGATGTGTTTGATTATCTTGCTCTAGGCGCCATTGTTCTTGGGGCGTCCAATACCCTCTCTGACCAAGCCGAGCCAGTCGATGACGAAACTGAGATTGAGGTTTGCGATCAAAACGGATCCATCATCAGCCGCTTCTCACGCCAACGTGGCCAGGCAAATAGCCAACAGCAACAAGGCCGGAGCCCGGTCGGTGGTGGAAGCAGCGGCACAGGAGACAAGACAGGGCCGCCAGGTTCCGGTGCCTCTGGATCCAGTAACGGGAGTATTGGCAACCTAGCGGGTGCGGTATTCTGCGTGCATGGCGGCTTGAGTCCGCTCATCGATTCGGTGGACAAGATCCGCCTCATCGACCGCAAGCAGGAGGTACCACACGAGGGAGCAATGTGCGACTTGCTATGGTCTGATCCAGACGACATTGACGGTTGGGGCTTGTCGCCGCGTGGCGCTGGCTTTCTGTTTGGCGCTGATATTGTCAAAGTGTTCAATCATCGAAACGATCTGAGCCTCATTGCGCGAGCCCATCAGCTCGTCATGGAAGGCTTCAAGGAAATGTTTGACTCGTCCATTGTCACTGTCTGGTCTGCGCCCAACTACTGCTACCGCTGTGGCAACGTTGCTGCAGTGCTTGAGCTCTGCGAAGACGAGTCCGGCACCGGCCTCTTTGCGCGGAGCAACGGAGACGTGGGCCGCAGTGATGGCGGCGCTGGCGTCAACGGGCGTGGTTTGATGATGGAGTCGGACACGCACAATGTGCCCAACAATGGACCTGCGAGGCGCTATCGTGTATTTCAGGCCGCTCCACAAGATTCGCGCGGTATGCCGGCGAAGAAACCCGTGGCGGACTACTTTCTCTAGACAGTACCTGCAACCTTGAAGATTTGTTTCCTGCTGCATTTCGTTGGGATCGGGACAGTTTGTTTGGGGATCAATGGCGGGCGTTGACGGTTATGACTATGGTTTACGCTTTTTACGCATCGCATTACAGAAGCCAAGATTTGGGACTAGGAGCAGGATTCTGCCACTCAAGACGAATGTATTATTTTTGAGAATATATGCCTTTTTGATGCACTGTACACCAACAACACGTACTGGGCTCTTCAATGTTGTCATGCGGACTGCGGCGTCGGCCTTTTCCTGGATCGTAGGAGCATGCTTGCCGCCAAGTGTCATGTATATCGTGTTTTTGTTTTGCCACTCTCGAGGTCGCTGCAAGGTCGTTGCTAAGTTCTGTGGTCCTGCATAAATGTGCCAAGCTTTCTTCGAGTCGTGTCGTCTCTGGCAATGGACGAATGCTACCCTGCCCAACCGCCAGTAGATCCATCACCATAGCTACTATCATCCTCTGTTTGATAGTTGTTCATGGAGCCATCATAATGCATGTGTCCTCTGCCCTGCTGCTGCTGCTGCATTGATTGGGCCATGCCTGGTGTCGATGCAAGAGAGGCTAAATGTGAGGATTGGTTCAGATACGCCTCTGGTCCTCTGTTTTGATTTGCCATGAATATGGCCGCAGGGTACTGCTGCTGCTGCTGCTGCTGCTGCGATGATTGGCCTGCCAGAGCAGAGGTTTGGAGGTGCATGCCGGGAGTGTGGCCATATGAAGATTCGGCGGGCATTCCGTCCCAAGGCGTGGAAGTGGAAACTGAAGGAGTGCTCGAAATGGAAGAGTCGGACATGACTTGACTCGTGACGGAGAAGGGAACGTTGGAGTCGAGGCTCGCCGGCCGTCGCGAGACCATTGCTTGCTGGAGCGCATGTGAGGCCATAATAGGCTCTCCGGTAGCAAAAGCCTGTCCGTGGTTCATGCCCGGAGCCGCCACGTTTCCAGCATGTAAGAAGCGATTGATGTATTCTTCGCTGAATCCATGTTCGTTGAGGAGTTGCCGCAGCTGTCGGTTCTCGTCGGCAACCCGCCGCGCCGCAACCTGAACTTCTGCTGTCGCCTCGATACCTTGTAACTCGCAGAGTCGTAGGCGTTGTTCTAGCTCCTGCAGATATTCTCGCCTTCTTGCTCTTGAGCGCCGTTGGTTGTCTCGTATGCGAGCTAAATTGGCTTTTTGCTGTGAGACCATTCGGTCAATTACGTAAGCTTCATCTTCCATGCGAGAAGGAATGTGTGCAAAGTAGGCGAGAAGAGGCGAGCTGGCTTACTGCTGGAGTTGACATTTAGTCTGCGCTGTTTGTGTCGGGGCCGCTCTTGGGTCGTTGGTTGGCATCTAGAACACGGCTGTTGTCACTTTTGAGGAGTGAACTACCTGATGCGACAAACAATGGTGCCAACAGCAGGAGAGGTAGTTCCAACACAGTAAGTGGTAGTGCCAAGTGAAGAACCGTCTTTGTTTCGAGGTGATATCACGCCATGGAGGAAGCCGAAAAGCTGCCACTATATTCGTACCCGCTCAAGACTCAAACAAAAGGAAGGGACGGCTGATGACTGCAGCAGAATCATAGGTACGATATCTTTCCAAGATTGGCGGTAACTTCGAAATGGCTGGGGAAAAGAGAGTTGTCCGAGGTAAGCACCCGAGTCGAGGTTGGTAGTCAGAGGACGCGCATGAGAACAATCATCCAGATTGCGACGGATAGTTATAAGACTGAACAAAGGGACCAGCGAACAAAACAATAAAAAAATAGTAATAAACAAATCTCAAGGGCCACACCGTCTTGGAAATCTCGTGACAGTTGTGTGCTAATAAGCGGGGAGAGCGTTGGCTTCTCTGGGCTCAGCGACGGCGCTAACAAGAATGGAGAGTGGAAAGAAAAAAAAGGATGGCATCGGTTGAGTAGAAGCAAAAGAGCCCCCTAATTATAACTACATATAAACTATACGCCGAGACGCAATACTGGGGCAGAAGCGCCACACCACGGGCTACCATTACCGCAAAAACGGTTACATTCCCAGACAGTCGGGTTCAAGTCGCCACTTTGATAGGATAGATGGCATACAGCCAGTATCTCGGTAGCAAGGTCAGATTCAGTTCAGCTAGCCAAGAACTCGTCTTTGGCGAGGAAGCAAGATTTTACTAAATATAAACTGGCCTGAATCACAAAAGTACGCCGGTGGCGAGTAAGGAGGAGAGATTTAGGATAAATGTCCGTGTGGATAACGGGCGGGTTGAAAGGCAACAACGCCTCGGTAGCAACGTGGTGCTGGAAAAAAAAGGGGACTGGGCCGTAGAGGGGCTATAACATGAAATCAACTATTTACTCTTTCTCCCCATCTGCCCGTGTCATGGTCAACATGGTAACATTAGCTTGCCGACGCTTCGATCTAGGAGCTGGGAGTGGTGGCTCGTTGGAATGGTAAATGACTCCAGCACGAAGAAGCGGAGAGGGAAAAGAAAAGGAAAAAAAAAAAAAAAAAGGAGGAGGAGGAAAAGGGGCCTTGTAACCAAGGCATGCAGGCTTGGAGACAGGTCAGTCTTCTCACGGGGCGGAAGTGACATGCACAGGAACCAGGTCTTGTGGATGCGGGTTGGTGGGTGTAAGTCGGAACTGCGTCGGCTGAACTTGCCAGCGGCGGGGGCCGTAACGTAAAGAGATGCAGACACACTTTTAAAAAAATTACATATATACTGGGAATGAAGACGGGCAAAAAGCAAAATAAAAAAAAAAGTAAAAAAAATAAATAAAAAAGAGTCTTTCGTCTTGAATATCTCGAGTTTGCTGGTTACGGCCTAATTACCTACAGGTTACCTACCGGACGGCGGACCGGTGGGCGGTGGACCACACTACCGAGCGACCTTGATTCCGGACCTGGCACTTTACTTATTACTAAGTAGTTCCCGAGGGGCAAAAAAAAAAAAAAAAAAAATAGTTAGCCGGGGCCAATGTGGTGAGACGGGTTCGGCAACCCAGTAGGTAGGTTCGTGATGTGCCAGTTTGCCGATCGGGAGACTCACATGCTCCCGGCAGTGATCAGTGTGCTGGAAATTCTTCACTTTTGTTTTTCTTTTTTTTTTCTTTTTTTCTTCTTCGCGCCCCTAACTATCATCCGAGGCACGACTCAGAAAGGACGGCGCTGCCCAACTTTAGCGTCCGGGAAAGCACAACGGCGGCCCGCTGGCTCACGCTTGAAGCAAAAACTTAGACTTCAAAAACGGTACACTAGTTAGTTGACTAGTTAACCTTGCCTTGACCGGACGAAAGGGGGCCAATATGCTACCAGCCAGCTAGGTAACGCAGAAAAGTGTGCACCATGAGTCTCATGACACAACACACACACACACACGCAAAAGGTGCAGGGATCTCCTCTCCAGGGAAAGCTGGTCAGGACGATGCAAGGGGACAAGGCCTTTCTCGGTCTGAGGGCGCCTCGGCCTTTTTCATTTCAAAAATCTCTATTTTGCTGGCTCTCCACTGGGCTAGCTAGCAACCAGAGAGGGGGAAGCATGTCGAGAAATGACGACCGAGGGCGGGTGGCACGTTGACAAGGCTTGCCCTCGGTACCGCCTTTATTACACACGTGCTCTCGCCGTTTGCGGTTGCTGAATCTCATCTTGACGACTTACTGACTTCGTAAGTCATGAATCGTCTTCCTGCCGCCAGCAATGCACCGGCCTGCCCCGTTGCAACCACCCAAACCCGCTGTCAGTCGCAGCAAGGTGGGGGAGAGAACTGCAACGCTGAGACAGACGTTGGCATCAGCCGCATCCCAAGCAAGCAAGCAGGTGGGCGTGGTGGAGTGTAGCTGCTGGGTCTGGCTGGAGCCACGCACCAGCGAGATGGAGCAGCGCACGAATCCTGTTCACCCTGATCATTGATGATACCAGTACACAAGGGGTCCGGCCAACTGGCGTATCAGTAGTGTGCGGATCGGCCAGCCTCGTTGCCTTCCTTGTTACATTTGCCCAGGGGTTTGAATGGTGCCCTCTAAGATGGGGCTCAGTTCCCCCTAGCCGTGGATCCCACCCATTCGAGTATTATATGCCCCCTGTGCCTATAATAGAGAGATGACACCAGATGATGAACGAGTCTGATAACGCAGCAAAGACTGGAAGGAAGGAAACGTGCACCGCAAGGAAAAGTTGGATATTTTCTATACGCGTCAGTGCTAGGAATAATACAACAAAAAACGAGTACAAATAAGAATAGGGACAACAGAAACTCGGCGGATTATTTTGTGACCTGCCTTGTGTATGGCCGCCCGGCTTAAACTCTTGATTCTCAACCCAATCAAATTCTGCCCGGTAACGATACATGAAGCTTTTAATCTGCAGGCGGAATGGTTAGCCCGTCATTCACAGATTCCGCATCTATAATGCGCATATTTTTAATCGCATCTGCAGCGTCTGTCGTCTCGCGCGAGTCATTGCGTGGCATCTTGGCTCTGCTGAGAGATCGAGCGATTACCATCCTGACCGGCGACACGCAAGTTGATTTGTCAAAATGTCTCCGAGCTGCTAAGATGAAGGAGAGAAAATTGTGCAGCTGCAATAACATCAATCTTGATCCATGTTGAGCAGCCTGAAAACTCTTATTCTCCTGACCGCCATGGAAACAAGAACATACTCTCCGTGTAGGAGAATAGGACCAAACTCTTCCTAAATCTCAGGAGAGACAATATCTTTAGTTTCCACTAATCCTCCCTAATCGAAATCGATCATGAGCTCGATTCAAGTGCTTGCCCTGCCCAGTAGTACATTGGAGGGAATCAAGTGCCTGCCGATGCCGTTCATGTTAGGCTGTGTGCACATGTTTCAGCGGTATCCAAGTAGAAAAAGAAAAACAAGAAGTGTTCTTTCGAGGAGTGTAAAATAGCTACTCGGCTAGCGTATCCGGCACTCGACTCAACCAAATCATCACCGCCATTGACCGCCAACACCAGTTAAAGAGATAGCTATTTTGCTACCGAATCAGACAGCTGTTGCTCTGTGCTTTAAACTGTCTGCCCGCGTAAAATTTGTCTTTCCGATGGACATGATATGGAAACATATTTCCATCTCTGTCGCTCGATCACGGCCAAAGTCGACTCCCCAGATAGGGCCAAAGACGAATACTCAGCGAGGAAGCTAATAAGCCGCTTGAAACCCAATCTCCAGTGGCTAGACTTGAATAGAGCACTAACATAAATAGTCACTAAATATGTATTGATAATGGCGGCCGCTGGAGACAGTGACATACCAACATGGGCACTTGCATGTACGTGGCGCAACTCTATCTCTTCAAGTGGCGGCATACTGGAGCAAGGCTCCGCTGCCTGCGACGAACTCACCAGGGTGTATCATTAGATTATTACGTTTCTCTTTTCTTCTAATTACCTTTTGCATTCCATTAACTTTGAGCCATCTTTCTCATTGTGCACAACTTCCTCGCGTGAAGATCAGGTTGCTCGTTGACTGCCACAACGTCCAACGTCCATTGGAGATCTGGCCGAATTAGCACACCAAGCCACTGACAGCCGACTCCAAACTAGCCCTCGAGCCGGAACGAGGTTTGCTTACTAGCTGTCAGGTCACTGCAAGCATGGCAGTTACCCCCTTGTGACATGATGAGCGCTGGCTTGGCAGGCACAGGCTACTACTGATTTGTCTGAACGAGTACAATTATAGCTCGGCAGATGACTCCATTCTCCGGCAGAACGGAATCTCTTGCTGGAGAAACGTGGCGGTGGCGCATTGTATCACTTGCTATTATTAACCTGAAGCTCGTCATTGTTCCGGTTCGCACGCAGCGCAGCCTGCCGAGGCGTCATCTCTCAGCTTTGCTCATCTGCGGGAACCAGCTTGAGAATGTACGATATGACGACCTTGTCTTCTCTACAAATGAGCTTCTGCAGCTCTTGGCAAAATGAAATAAAGTCAAGGAAAACAAAACACCCAAGGCTTGTCATGTATACAACTTTGCTTCTCTAGAACTTGGCATGGCGTTGAGCTCTAGTCGCCGCGCCGTGCGCCTTTCAAATTCATGCACGTTTGAACTAGTTTCTCATCGCCACACTTTCCCGTATAGATCAAGCCATTCTAGAAGTAGCGCGAGCATGCGATTTGAACTTGGCAATGAGGAAAGATTCTGCTCGGCCGTCAACTCTGCGTATACCCACTGCCAAGATGCTTGTGCTCTTCCGTCGCCGCCGTGGCGTGTAGACCAAACCTAGAGTCACCTCACACCGAGTCATGGCACAAGTTGGCTGCCAGCACGGCGGTAGCCGGCATAATAAACTCGGCTATCGCGCCATGGTTCTATTGATTGATATCATATATTCTAATTGAACCATCAATTGCCGTTCATTTCCTGGTAGCGCACGGAGCGTGTGTATCTCAACATGAAATTACAGGGTGCCTGAGCTACGACGGCTTTATCTCCTAAGGCTTCCCCAGGCCATCCAAAATAACTATACCGTAAACAAGGCCGCTATTGCCCACGGGCGACATAACTAATACAGTACCTGGGGTAATCAGCATGAAAACGGCTGTCAGGTGCGAGTCTTGCCTGTGTCGCAATTGCCTGCCCATAGCAGACGAGGCAGTCTTCACAGCTCCGTTCTTTCTGCTGTTGTGAAATAATTTTCTTTTTTCAATATTCATCTAATCTTTTTTTCTTGTTCTTCTTGTTTGAGAAAGCTTGTATTCATCCCGTTACCATTTTTAATCACACCAAAATGCCGTCCTTCAAATTCATCGTCGCCGCTGTCGCCTTGCTGGTGGTTGCCAACGCCAAGACTGTCAAGATCACGGCCACAAACGACAACCGATTCGACCCTGACTCGATTATTGCCAAAAAGGGCGACGTTCTAGAATTCCACTTTGGGGGACCTTAGCACAGCGTCGTCTCTGGGGACTACCAAAACGCCTGCGCTCCTCTCCAGATAGGAACTGGCTTCTTTTCCGGCTTCATCAGTGGCTCCAGCGTGAGTTCAGCTGAAGATTCTGATAAACCTTGTGTGTGCCCTGGTACTGATGTCTCGTCACCTACAGGACAAGGTTTTCCGCGTCGAGGTTGACAATACCGATGCCATGGTTTTCTATTCCTCCCATGGAAACGCTTGCGCCTCTGGCATGGTAGGCATTGTCAACCCGAGCAAGAACAAGTCTCTAAAGGACTACAAGAGCCGGGCTAGCAAGCTTTCTGAGGGGGTGTCTCCTGGCTATGCTACTTTTGGAGGTGAACTGGTGGACAAAGGCAAATCCTATGGCGCCAGCAAGAGCGGCGACAAGTACGCTCAGGTCGACAAAAAGGGCGACAAGGACGCCCAGGACGATAGAATAAGCGACAAACGCTGCCTGAATAATTCGGCTGGTATAGTCCAGGTCTCGATAGTGGCTCTGGCCGGCATCTTTGGTGCTGCTTTGTACATGCTCTAGGTTAATGCGATGCCTGGTGGTGTAGCAATGCCCCTGTCCAGCTCTTGATTTTGCTTTCGGAGAGGGTTAGCTCCAAAGTATTGTTAATTCTCAGTGTATAGTGTCTATGCTGCAAATATCAACACTCACATTGCCTGTGTAATTGCTCGTCGCTGTAATTGCAGAAGATACAATGGTGACTAGAGTGTTGCTCCGTGGGAAGAAGCTCTGGCTCTTCAACATCCAAACTTGGAGTCAGTCAATATACCATGAAAAATTCCAGTAGTTTCAAGTTTCTTGCGTAAATGCTTCGCAATATGACTCTGTCGGGGTGACTCATCCAACTCAAATAACAAGAGCCACGCTAAGCGCAACGCGGGGAAGACGCTGATTGAAGCTGTCGACCCTCTTATTTGACATGAACCGCGCGGATGATAAAGACTTGTTTGGGTCTGCAGAATTTTCGTCAAAGTGAGAATAGATAACACCCAGACTCTGTATCATGTCGGCTCCTCATTCGACAAGCCCGCGTGGGAGGCTCCGTGACGTCGTCCCCTCTGTCTTTTTGGGCTCATGGCCCCCGGGACCCAAGAATGGAATTACAGATGTGCCAGGAGTTCGCGTCCATACACAGTCTATCCACTCGAAGGATGGAAATGTGAATACGGGAGTAACTACAATCATCCCGCGTGCCCAATGGTTCAACAAGGCTTGCCACGCAGGCGTCTTCCGGTTCAATGGCTCTGGGGAGATGACGGGCACGCATTGGATAGAGGAAACGGGTCTTCTCCATTCACCCATTATTCTCACCAACAGCTTCGCCGTAGGTCAGGCATACACTGGAATCTACCAGTATGCACTGAAAAACTATACCGGAGATGAGGGGGAGGTTGGCTGGTTTCTCCTTCCCGTTGTCGGCGAGACATTCGATGGCTACCTCAACGACTTGGGTGTCTTTGCCGTGACGCCTGAGCACATTGTCGAGGGCTTGGAAAACGCCAGCAGCGATGCGGTGAGAGAGGGAAACACGGGCGGAGGTACCGGAATGATTTGCCAAGGTTTCAAGGGCGGCACCGGTACCAGCAGCCGCATTGTCCCTGCGGCGGACGAGGGCAAGACTTATACGGTCGCAGCCTTGGTGCAAGCAAACTACGGTCGCCAGCACCATCTTCGGATTTCGGGCGTCCCTGTAGGACGCATCCTAGCAGATGAGACGGCCAAAAAGGCCGCCGAAGCCGGGACGGAGGTGCCCAAGAACGAGGCCGATGCGTCAAAGGAAACCAAGGACGGCTCGATCATCATCATCCTCGCGACGGATGCACCGCTGCACCCGACTCAGCTTCAGCGCCTCGCGAAGCGCGCTACTGTTGGCCTGGCACGGGTGGGAGGATACGGCCACAACCCGTCTGGCGACATATTCATGGCCTTTTCGACGGCAAACGAGATTGCGGTGCAGACTGTCAACTCCAACGTGCGCAAGGTTGACCCGTTCAAGCTGGGGACGCGCAGCATCGAGACTGCCGATGACCAGACGATCAATGCTCTGTTCGAGGCGACAGCGGACGCGGCCGAGGAAGCTATTTATAATGCGCTTTGCATGGCCGAGACAATGGTGGGCAATCGAGGCCATTGCATCGAGGCTTTACCACTGGATAAGCTAAAGGAGATTATGGACAAGTACCACTACTCGGGATAGTCAGGGAAAAGGGCTGCCACTGCATGTTGTTGCGGGAAGAGTTTGCTCTTTTCGTAAATGAAGTATATTTGTTGAATTAGTCGTCGTCCGTACGCCTTTGAGAAATTGTACGCCTTTGAGAAATTGTACATCTTTGAGAAATTGTACATCTTTGAGAAATTCGTGTAGTCGGTTGGTATGACGTGACTTTTTATTCCACAGCACACGGCTTCTTGGACTACGGCCCGGCTTCTTCCAACTCCACTCGAAAATAAGCCGAACTCCCGAGATATCAACAGTCTGCGACCACATCTGCAACCACCTCTTTTACTACGCCTGCGACAACGATGCCCTGAATTCACTCGAGCACACACAGAGGCTCACATAGCAACTATCCAATACAAACTATGCGGGGTAGCACGGCAGCTGCAGTGCTGTCGCGGCGTCTGCAAGCCTCGGCCAATTGCGGCCGCAGCGCCAATGCAAAACAAGCTCGCCGCCGCTCGATTCAGACCCTCTCTGGCGGGCGCTCAGCGTCCACCTCGCCGGTACTAAGACGGCGCCCGGCGAAAACCCTCTGGAGATGCCCAGAAACGCATTTGGTGCGAGGCGGCGCCCTTGTCCAGTCCCGATCCCTTGCGACAGAGGCTGGCGCCAACGCTGATGTTGGCGGGCCGTTGGCAGAATACGATCGCCGCGTAGAAGCGGGTGAATTGCGCAACGATGAGCATCAAAGAGGTATTTCATCATAGGGGATCCGCAGGGGTGCCTTTGCTAACACCGACCAATAATCTAGGAATCATCGAAAGCTTGCAACATCTCTATAATGAACTGCGCGACTACGACGCGCCAACGGTCGTGCATCCGAGCCTCGAGTCGCTAAAGCCCAAGAAATCAGTTTTTTCGTCGATATTCGGAGGCGGCCCGAAAAAGGGAGAGGCCGCCATCGGCCAAATACCAGACAACCTGCCTCGCGGACTGTACCTCTTTGGCGACGTCGGCAGCGGCAAGACGATGCTGATGAACCTATTTCACGACACGTTGCCGCCTTCGGTCAAGAGCAAGACGAGGATACATTTTCACAATTTCATGCAAGATGTGCACAAGCGTTTACACAAGATCAAGATGGAGCACGGCAATGATATTGACGCCGTCCCATTTGTGGCCGCAGATATTGCCGACAAGGGCAATGTCTTGTGCTTTGACGAGTTTCAGTGCACAGATGTTGCAGACGCCATGATTCTGAGAAGGTATATTGCTGCCGTACTGCATATACATTGTAATCATTACGCTGACCGGTACTCAGGCTCTTGGAGGCTCTCATGTCACATGGCATTGTAATGGTGACGACTTCCAACCGACATCCCAATGAACTGTACAAAAACGGCATTCAAAGAGAATCCTTTATCCCGGCCATCAAGCTCCTCAAGACCCGGCTACACGTCATCAACCTAGACTCGCCCACCGACTACCGCAAGATCCCACGGCCGCCCTCGGGCGTCTACCACACGCCGCTGGACAAGCACGCCAACTCGCACGCGGAGAAGTGGTTCCGCTTCCTCGGCGACACGGAGCACTTTGCGCCGCACCCAGAGACGCAAAAGGTCTGGGGCCGCGAGATTTACGTGCCGCGCGTCAGCGGCCGCTGCGCCTGGTTCACCTTTGACGAGCTAATCCGGCAGCCCAAGTCGGCGGCCGACTACCTCGAGCTGGTGCGCTGCTACGACGCCTTCATCGTCACCGAGGTGCCCGGCATGACGATTCGCGAGCGCGACCTCGCCCGCCGCTTCATCACCTTTATCGACGCCGTGTACGAGGGCAACGCCAAGCTGGTCCTCACGACGGAGCGGCCCCTGGGCGAGCTGTTTGTGTCGCGCGACGAAATCGCCGAGAGCCTTCTCGCGTCCAGCGGCGGCAGCAGCAGTACCGCGTTGCCGCCGTCGTTGCCGTCGTCGTCTGACAAGGCCTCGAGCGCAAAGAAGCCTGCCGAGGATATCGACGAGGTCATGGACGAGATGATGGCAGATTTGGACGGCAGCGCCGAGAAGCTCAAGGCCTCGAATCTGTTTTCGGGCGAGGAGGAAGCGTTTGCGTTTGCGCGCGCGCTCAGCCGACTCAGTCACATGGAGAGCAAGGAGTGGGTTGAGCGCGGCATGGGCTTGGAGAGCAAAGGTGGCAAGGAGGATAAGGACAACTGGACACGTACACGAAGTCGGCAAATGGAGGACTCGATGTAAATGGGCTTTGCTCGGAAGCTTTGGAGAGCTACTCGGCGATGCATATATTTCTTTACCCATTCATCTGCGCTATGGAGGGGGTTTTTTTTTTTGGTGAATGGGAGCGCCGAGATGTATTGTTTGCATATCTATAGCATGTTTTATCATATAGACTGTCATTATAAGCGCATACGTGTCGGATGGGATACCCGAAAGATGACATGACCTGTGTCCGACCCAATACCAGAAACCAAGATGCTCATTAGAGCACCGGTTACGGAGGCAACGGCGAACTTACATGGGCTGGGGTAATAATGTCTCTGCGACCAGGTCCACCATCCGGACTCTAGCCGAATTTCAATAAGAATATCCCTAGATAACTGGGTATTAATCTGCAGCAACTCTGGCAATTTGGCCTCGGTCTTGTTTCCAAGTTCACAAGTGCCGTCATGGAGACGTGCAAATGACGGCAAAAGTGACGGGCAGCAGCCCGGTGGTGCGCAGAAGAAGCAAAAACGTGCGTCCGGCTGAGACCTGCCAACTCCAGTCTCCCGTGCAGCGACCGGTTTCGCACAAGAAACAGACGCGTTGGTAATTATTTAGTAACGCGTCGGTTAGGATGAAACGGTCTTTTGTCCATCTGGTCATTGGGGCCACGTGGGGAGACATTTTTAGCCTTGTTGAAAAGCGCACCAGGCTCTTTTGTTGTTCGCGACAAGCGACGAGCAGTTTTATTCAAGAAGATGGGTTCCGGGCGCAATTGACTGCAATTGTGGTCTGAGCGCCAACATGCGAGACAAATGGGCGGGCTGCCCTGAGACAGCCATCACGAGTGCATTTGCATGTGCGCGTGCGCTCGGATAGCGAGAGAGTTGAAAACGGGTGGAAGAAGATGCCGTTTTTCTTCTTCATCGTCTTCTTCGTTTGTATTGATTCCCATGCATGGGCCGCCATGGCAAGATGGCGTAGCTGATCGCTTTTACCTCTTTTCTGAGACGAATCGGCGCTACGGAGCGTAATAGCCGCAGGTACGACGTGGTGCTACACTGTGATGGGCATTGCGAGTCAATGGCTCTTTTCTCTTTCACTTGAGTTCATCCTTCTATGTTTATGTTGGTGAATCCATGCATGAGTTGTCCCTGCCAAGCTCACATGACAACGAACCGCATGTTCCTCATCTCCGCCAGGTCCCAATTCTGTCAAGAAGGCGGGACGAGCTCCATTCGACAATAATCGACATGTTGACGTCAACACGCTAATATCAGTAATATCAGCCAAGTTGCGTTCTTAGTTGATGGGAGGAGCCACAAGGAAGGCGCCGGGGCTTGCGTTTCAGGATGCTACTAGTAGATGAACAGGTTGTGTGGAGAGGCAAGCCATCGCCGTTGGCCTATTGGCAGTCAAACAATGAAGAGCCATCTATCTATACGCGGCTGTTTCGTTTGGTGTGTGGAAATGTTTGTCCCGTCATTGTTTCTGGAAACAGATGCGCCTGTGGCGTGGCGCGCATGCTTGGACGCAGGTCACAGCAAGCAAAATATTTTGAGCCGGTGTACCAGTAAAAGGTTGTCCTTGGTGATGGAAGCTGACTGAAGCTGAAGAAGAAGGGACAGGGCGAGGGTAGGCACATGGGACAGAAGGGATCAGAGGGGACGGTACTTTGTTTTCGTCACAGCAGGAGAGTCAGTAACATTGACACGTGGCTGCATCGCGGTGCATGTAAATAGGGAAAAAATTGTTCCCTGGGGAAGAAGAGATGGTTCGCATTGAACAGTTTACCGTATGAAACGGCGCGATCGCCCTGGCACCGTGCGAAAATTCGACCTTGTGTGGGGAGATGGCTATTCTTGTCTTACTGGTATAAAAGAGCGCAGAACACACGGAATAGAGTTGTGAGAGATCGACAAGCGCCACGGCTGAAGAAGAGTTTTATTAATCGGAGGGTGCTCTGACGACCTGGTTTATGCCGGAACCTCCCTTCTTTTTATTTTTCCTTTTTACGCCATGGTGGGGAGACTTTTCTCTTGCTGCGTTCCGGCAGCAAGTCTGCCGATGCCGGGCTGGCCTCTGAGACACGCGATCCATCCAAGAAGGAGTCCAAGGGCAACGACTCAACGGGAGACTTGCTGGAATTGCTGGCAATGGGGAGCACGGAAAGGCGGAAGAAGGCGATTGCAATTTGTCGTTTGCCGCGAGCAAAGGGCCACCATATGCAAGAAGCTCTCGTCGTCACGTTTTGTGGATAGATGAGCACTCCCTTCGCCCTTTTTAATTGGACGAGGGAATAATCCATATTGCAATTAACCGGTGGCTGGCTGGCAGGATTTACTGGAGCCAATGACAGTGATTGGGTGCCTGCAATAGCGGGAAACGCTGTTGCACAGGCCTAGGCACAGACGAGGCACTAAAGGCACTAATCTGCAGGCTGTGTGGTACCTGATTTCAGGGGCTCTTCTTTGAGCCCAAAATCTCTCCGCCTCTCCGCTCCTGTCTGATTCTGATTTATGCCGGTTCGTATCTAACTGTGTACGAGTCCTGTGCGTGGCCGATCAGAACCATTTCCCCTGGCGATGATCATCATCTAGCGGGCGAGCTAGAGCGTTGTAGGCTGTCAGCGGCGTATCTCAAACGAGCAAGCGAGGTGGCCGGGATCTGCACTACCTAGTGCAGAATGGCTCGCACAAAAGGAGTTGGGTTTGCACAGAGGAGTAACGGGTTACATTGATACAAGGCTCGTCTCAGTAAATGCGAAATTCAAAGAGGTAAAAAACACATCAATTCTTATTGTGCCTGTGTTCTGTTTACCCTGAGCACCCTTGGCTTCCGTGCCTTGGCGCAAGGTCCGCGCGCACAGACTTCCACAGACCTCTTTTGCCATGCACCACAACGCACAAAGCGATTGTCAAGTGGGCTATGTACTACCACTAAGTAGGGCAGGCAAGCAGTTTATGAAGGGCATGCACAAATGCCAATTGGTAGGGAGAATACGTGAACAGGGATACCTAAGGGCGGATAATGACCTCGTTCGTGTCCACCCATCCACACCTTTCTGAGTGTCATGGCATCCACACCTTTTGGCTTTTTGTGAAGGTCTCACCAGCCCCGTCCTCGACTTCAGACATGCACAGCAAACCCATCTGCCAGTTAAGTTAGTCTGCCGAACCGTCAACCAGTCCTGGGCAACCCTCCCTCACCCAAAATCCGTAATAATAGTCCATCATCGCTGTAAATAGGTCGTTTATTCTAGCCCCCCACCCCTTCCTGATCCCCGGCTCTTATCCTTGCTCCAGGCCCTTTTCTTCTCCCTTCCCGCCCTCCCTCTCCACCATCGTGCCTGCCCATTTCCATGGCCATCTCTCGTCACTTTTCTTCTTCTTGCCAACGTGCATATCTTACCATCGCTTGAGCTGGTGCGCGCGTGCGTGTTCTTCTCGCTCCTTTCTCACTGCCCGTGTGCTGCGCGCCAACTCTTTCCATTCCTTTCTCCTCATCACGATTCTCTTTCAAACGCTCTCTTTGTCCCTCGATCCACGCGCGATACCCGACCGACGACGACCTCGTATCACTCACTTCTCACCACCAAATCAAGGCGACCAACAAAACCCCCTTCTCTCGGAACCATTTCTCCAACTGCGGCCGTTGTGATCCGAGACATTGCCGCCCCAGTAACCAACACGCTTTCGAGCCTTTCAATAGCCTGCCAATACTATCGTACATTCTTTCTCCCTCAGCCTCCACCAGCAACATTCCAGTCTGCCGGTGCGCGCCCAGCCTCTTCCGCAGCCTACCAAAATAACTAGTCGCTGGTCACGCCTTTTTTGTTGACTTGGCAAGCATCGACTTGCTTATTTCTTTTTTTTCCTCGTCTACAACTCGATCTTCTCCCGCCTCGCATCGCCATAGATTTCAGACGCCAAGATGGGCCACTGTCATCTCCATCGTCACCATGAACGCGACTCTCTACTTGCCGGTGGTGGCGAGAGGGTCCGAAGAGGTAAGCGACTCGCCGCATCCGATACGTCTCCAGCTGAGTCGTAGCTCGCCATGCCCTCTACTCTTTACAAGAGTCGTCTCTTGAACAATACTGACCGCTTATCCAGCCGAAACGTATATTCGTACCGTTTACAAGACAATGACACCCACATTTACCGGCGAAATCGGCGGCTACTCAACCCAAGGCGAGGACAGCCCCAAGCAGACAGAGCAGTCTACTGCCGCCAACAGCACGCCGGGATCTCAGATTCCAGACACGACCACCACCCAAGATCCCAAGTCGGCTGCCACCGAGATGCCTAAGTCGATTACTGCCGACGCGACCTCTATCGGCTCGGTTCTCGCCGTAGCAGACCCATCTAATGAGCCAACGGCTCACGAGACCAACATGTCAAAATCGTTCTCGCTGCCAGCACCCACAACCTCGCCTTCTATTGCGCCTGCCAACAAGAGCTCTTCCACTAAGACCTCTACCGACCAGGGTACTAGCCTTGGCGCAAAGGCGGGCATAGCCTTTGGTGTTCTCGGTGGTGTCTTTCTTGTCGGTCTAATTGTCTTCATTGTCTTCAAGCGCCGCAAGAGACAGGTCCAGCGCCAACGACTCAGTGCTGATAACGAAAAGCTCAACCGGGGAAGCGACAGCCTGGCCCGTATGCCCAGCCACTCTGATCCCAGGGCCCCTCGCATCAGCCTTCGCCCTGTTACCCAATTCCTGCCAAACTGGAATCTCGACAAGAATGCTCAGCGTGGTGCCGCCAGTCAGATCGATCGCCCCGGCACCAGCCATAGCAACCATCCCAACAATCCCTTTGGCAGCGGTGCAGAGCGTATCAACAGCCCTCGTAGCCCTGTTCACGACCCATGGACAGCCAATGGCCCTACCATCAATGTGACAGCTGCTGGTGCCGCTGCTGGTGCTGTTGGTGCCGCCGCCCTTACCAGAAAGGCGTCTATGCGCCAGCCGCATCAGAATGGCGTTGATCTCACTGTCCCTGGCGCCCTTGATACCGTCCCTCCCAGCCCTGCCGGGACCGAATTCAGCACCTCTTCGATGCCTGCCGGAGCCCCCAACCCTCCTTCTCAGAGCGCAGCTGCCATTGCTGCTGCTGGCGGCCCCCCTAGCTCTGCTGTTCATCGCGTCCAGCTCGACTTCAAACCTACTCTCGAGGACGAGATGGAGCTCAACGCTGGCGACTTGGTTCGTCTGCTTCACGAATATGATGATGGGTGGGCTCTCTGCATTCGTCTTGATCGATCTCAGCAGGGTGTCGTTCCCCGTACTTGCCTGTCTACTCGTCCAGTGAAGCCCCGTACCCCTCCCGGTGCACCTCGACCTGGGCCTCCCATTAATCCTCAGGGCGGCTACCCTCGCGGCGCCCACCCGCCTGGCCGCCCAATGACTCCCCAGGGAAGACCGATGACTCCCCAAGGCCGACCTATGACCCCCCAAGGCCAGCGCCCCCCCCAAGGTATGAGCCCCAGACCCAGCGGCCCGATGAGTCCTGGTGCTCGTCCCCAGTCCCCCGGTCCTCGTTATCAAGGGCCTCCAGGCGATCGTCCTCAGAGCCCCAACAGCATGAGCTCTCGGTCCATGGGACCTCCCGGCCGTAGCCCGATGAACCCCACGCCAGCGTCATCGAACCAAGCCCCACAGAGAAAACCAGTTCCCGGTCAAGCATACTGAAGGATGCCCATGCCGACGTCAGTTTCTGATTAACACTTTTGGGCTTGATTTCAACTTTTTGGAGTAGGCGATTTGTGAGAATGTACAAAAGGTCCGGCGTTTTCAGTCTTTGCCCTCTTGTTTCATACAGGGCAGTACCACAGGAATGTCGACTCGGGGTCTGGGACGGTCATCCTAGCTGTCCTGTCGGAATTTTAGTGGCATGTTTTTTCCTGCCGTTTGGCTTTATATTATCGTTGCGACTATTTGACTGGTACAATGATGCCAACTTTCAATTTGGCAGCTACTGCTGTTCAGCCGTTGGCACTTGAACGTCGGCACAATCAGGCAAACATTTCTGTATCTATCTTTTTCTTACACTCTTTTATCCCTCTTATTTTGGACGTATAGTTGCACTATATTTGATTTCTAGTTGACCAGGAGTAGGGCTGTGTGTGTCGAGGATAATGTGGGCACAAGTGCGATGGATGACTGCCTCACGCTGAAGATGACAGATAGCCATTCATACGAATTTATAGGAATGAGAACAATATGGAATCTTTCCGCAACTTGGTGAATGTCTGCCATTGCATCCATCCGTGTTATGTTTGAATCCACCCGTCAGTTAGAAAACCCCTTGTAAGTTAGTTGAGCATTCGGCACCTGGCGTTCGCAGTTGACCGCGACCTCACTAATGCCATCCCTGCCAAATGTCAGGCGAGCAGCTTCGCATTTGCGTGAATCAGTCTTGTATCATTTAACAAGGCCGCATTGACTTGGCATTATCAACGGAGATGTGACGTTCCCCGTTGAGGTTGGAGACGAGACAATGTAGACATTCGTATCTTTCCACACAGGGCACGTTCGTTCATCGGATCACAAACAAGTCAAGTAGACTCCATTCATACAATGCAAAGCTCATGTAGAGTATGAATCATTAAAAAATTAACCCGCGCGCCCGCTTACATTGCCGTATCCCAAGAAGAATAACGATATGCCCCTCGTCAAACGATAAACTTGCCGCCGCACCCGCCGCACGTCTCCGCCGACACGTCGAGCGGCACATCGCGGCCAAGATGCTCCCCGGCCAGCCTCGCTAGCTCCGCCGTTTGTAGGCAGCGCAGGCCGCAGACGGCGCAGACGCGGGACACGCCGGGCGCCATGATGGGCATGCCCGACGACGCACAGGTTGCTGCAGAACAAATGTTTCTGTTAGCCAAGTTCCTTCTCGTGTGGATTCTCTCTGTTTTCTCTATATAGAAGAAAAATGGGTTCGCCTCTGACAGCCAGTCGGCGACAAGACAGCCAAGAAGAGAAAAAAAAAAAAACCTTACCAAATGAGTGGCCTGTATCGCAGACGGCCTCGGCGCCTTGTTCCCGCATGGGGGCCTCGCAAAACACACAGTGGATGCGCGGCAGCACGTCGCGAAACTGCCACCGCAGCGCGCTAGTCAGGCTGCTGCTCACAGGCAGAAAAGTGTCGCTCGTCGGTGGGACAATGTCGCTTGCGGGCGTGGTGCCGGGAACTTGGCTCCCCCGTCCGTACATCCATTCCCAGACGCGCGCTTCCGTCGTCAATTTGGCGAGCGGCGGCGGCGCCATCGTCTCTTTGCTGCTGCTCCCCGCTGCTGCTGCTGCTGCTGTTGACGCTTCCTCGGCGTCGCCGGGCACGTGCCAACCAAACATGACCTCGGCGCGGTCGCGTCGGCTCGGGTGCTGTGTGTTGTATTTGGAGACGACGGTGGCGGTACATCCGTCGCCGGGGGAAGCGGCGAGGCCCCAGAGGCGGAAACGGCGCGGGTGGACGTGATTCTGCGACGAGGAGCGTTCTTCGCGGGGTTCTTGCATCTGCACGTCGAGGTCGGGGTGGTCGGGAACGTCGTCGCTGGGGTGGCCGGCGTCTGGGAGAACCGGGTCGTCGTCCTCGTCGGAGGAGTCGTCAGAGTCAATGTCCTTGCCGCGCAGGGCTCTGGCGAGGGGTATTCGTCGGACGGTGCGCTGGCCTAGGTCTTCGGCCCATTGCGGGATCGGCGTCTCGTCCTCGGGTAGGGTGGTTTGGAACCAGTCTTGGTTGGTGGCCGTGCAGGACTGCCGCACGAGCGAGTAGTGTGGTGCGGGAGACCGTGACGAAGGGTCGGCGTGGTGGATGACGAGGCCTACGAATGTAAGCGATAGTCGCAGTCAATACACCGTGGAGCCTTACCAGTTATGGGATTAGTTGGCACGTCTTGGCTTGGATACGTGCTCGAGCATAAACTTGTCCTGTGTCGGGGTAGGGCGGCACTGGACGGCGGGCCGGTGAGAGGAATCTGGAAAGGGTGGAGGATAAACGGCGAGGCGACAATCCCACGCATGTTGACGATTCCACCGTCGTTCCAAGGCTACGGGAAGCAATCAGCACCAGTGCCTTGCCAAGGGGGGGGAGGGCGTTTGTAGGACTTACGATGTTTTCCCACTCGAGAAAGGCATCTGTAGAGAGAAATAAACAGATTCCCTTCAAATCGTGTTCGTCTACTTTGACAGACGGCGTTTCCCCTTGTTTCCACGACTCTTCTATGACCACCCTGCGAAATCCAACATGATTGTGTGCGATGTATGACAACGCAGCAATCTGCTTTCCCTCATGGGTAACCCACGGACTCCATTTCAGAGAAAAGGCAGAGCCAGAAGATGCAAAGTCGGGATCTAACGCATCCGTAGCCTTATGGTCAAAAGTCAACAAAAGTCGATACTGCTTGCATTTTACCATCTTTTGTACTTACCACGTGCGGTCCGCTGGCGTCAAACCTCGCCACTTCGCGGATATCCCAGCCCTTTTCGTCCGGTGTGCTCTCTCGACTATAAAATTGCACCGCCATCACAACCACCTGCCCATCATCCGTCTCATATGCCAGCAGCGCCCTCCCCGGCAAAATCTCCTTTGACCAAGAAAACGCCGTGATGCGCTCATTCATAAGCTCGACATCCCGCCCCATCTCCGCGCGCCGCCGCCCTCCTCCCGCAATCGGCAGCGGCAGCAGCGCGCCCAACCCCCACAGTGTGCGCCAGTTCTTGAACGAGCGCGTCTGCATCGTCGACGACGCACCGCCGCCGCCGCCGCCGCCGCCAGCCTTACGCAGGTCAATGTGCTCGCCGAAGCAGATGATGGCGCCGTGGCCCGTCAGCGCCGTCAGCACGGGCCGCAGATTGCTGCCCAGCCCGCCAGGCGACCACTCGACGCGGATGACCTGGCCC
>JAPFSE010000632.1:0-36253 GCA_030777785.1 Beauveria caledonica | reverse complement strand
CCCCCCCCCCCCCCCCCAACTCACCGTTTGGGTGCCAAATGTCGCAGAGGAATCGCATCGTCGGCGGCGCGAGCGGATAGTCCTTGGGAAACTTGAGCTCGGCGGGAAAGACACCGCCCTCAAAGGGCGTGCCCTCGGGGCCCTGAATCAGGCACTCCCAGCGCAGAATGTCGTCCTCGGACACGGGGCCCGCGGTGATGCCCTCGGGCGGGTTGTTGGTGAGGGCACGGTACTCTTGGAGCAGGCGGCGGTGGGCGGTTGTCTGTGCCATGGTGGTGAAAGAAGTTGTTCTCGTGAGGAATCGGTTCGTCGGAGAAGAAGAAGAATGTAGCGCGAGGGTGCTAGAGAAGAAGAATAAGAAGAATGGAAAGGAAAGATGACGAGTGCCTGGGATGGATCGGCAATGGGATGGAAGTGGTGGCGGTTTGACTTTGGTGCATGTCGGTAGTTAGTATTTAGCGCCTCCAAATGAATGCGTGTGGGGCGGAGTTGGACCGGTCGCTGGTGCCAGAAACTGTGATATTGATGCGGAGAAGATAAAAACTATTCCTATTTAGTATCGGGGAATAATTGTACATTTCGAAATTTGCATAATACGCGAGTCTCATCCGATCTCATCAAAGCCCTCGCCGCCAATGCCTAGTCACAAGGGAGTGGAGAGACGCTTCCTTGTATTCTTTGTTCCATGACCACTTGCGCAACGTAGTTCTTCAAAAACCCATCACTCATGAACCTTTGTTTAGGGCTATGTAGACTCGAAACTGCTGCCTCATTATACACTTACTACGTTCTGGTGATTTTGGCTTAGATTTCTTCTGCTTATTTTCATGATGAACGAGGCTGACATGGATGCTCAGCTGCGCCACACTGGGTGTTTCACTTTTCAACTAGGCTCAACAACGCAAACTTGCAATATAAAGCCAGCATGGTAATCAATCCAGCCATAATGTAATCCACACACGGCATCTCGACGCAACTTCCACCGCCCGTCCACACAATGCCGACCGTGACCCGCGAGTCCCGCATCATCGGCGCACTGCTCGGCCTCCACGCCGGCGACGCCCTCGGCGCAACCGTCGAGTTCCAGAGCCACAGGTCCATCAAGGCCGCCTACCCGCTGGGCCCCAGCAGCAGCACCACCCTCGGGAGCATCACCGGCGGCGGCGTCTTCCGCTGGCCGCCCGGCCACGCCACCGACGACACCGACATGACGCGCGGCGTGCTCCTCGCCTACCTCGACTGCCTGACCGACGCGGCCCACGCGCACGACGACGTCGCGACGCGCGCCGGCCGCTACTTTCTCAAGTGGCGCAGCGGCGAGTGGCCAGGCCGGGTGCCCGGCTCCCGGCCCGTCGATGTCGGCGCCGCGACCGACGACGGCCTCGCGCGCTTCGCCAAGACGCTCGATCCGGAAAAGGCCGGCGCGGGGCCGGGCCGGGCCGGCAACGGCAGCTTGATGCGGTGCCTGCCGACGGGGCTATTCCGCGCCGCCGACGGCGACACGCAGCAGCAGCAGCGGCTGGTGGCAGAGAGCCTGCGCATCAGCCGCATCACGCACGATGACGCGTTGTGCACCGTGTCGTGCGCCGTGTACAACACCATCGTTGCGGAGCTGGTGCAGGGCCGCGGGCCCGATGCCGCCGTCGACGCCGGCATCCGTCTGTGCCGCAAGCTCGAGCAGGCGCCGCCGCTGCCAGACAAGAAGAAGAAGGCGACGCTGCCGCCATCGGTCCTCGGCGCGCTCAAGCTCGGCACGCAGCTGCGGCTACAGGGGCTGGCGCGGTTTGGCCCGCCGCCGAGCGCGATGCCGGGCGAGTGCAGCGGCTACGTGCTCGAGTCGCTGTCGATTGCGGTTGCGGCGCTGCTCGACCCCCGCTGCCTCGAGGACGTGCTCGTCGATGTGCTGCGCGTCGGCAAGGACACGGATACGAATGCGGCGATTGCCGGCGGGCTGCTGGGCGCGCGCGACGGCGAAGATGCCATCCCCCGACGGTGGCAGGACAAGCTGCAGTTTGGGAAAGAGTTTCGCACAATCGCGATCAGCATTATCCGAAGCCAGGACAAAAAGTGATTTTTTTTTTCATGACGAGGAGACTATATTGCATTTTCAAATCGCAAATACCATGCCGACATGCTCGCATAGCCTGCTTCATAAAGTCCAAAAATAAACATGTTAAAAGAAAGAAATCATGATAATGATGCCCAGTGCATCTCTTTTACGCTACCGGCCCAACTCCTCTTTCCCATGCATACTCCTTTTACAGGCCGCCCTTGGCCTTGAGGTCGTCGTGCGCCTTCTTCTGTCTATCCCAGTTCTTCTTGTTCTGCTTCTGCTGGCTCTTTGGCACGTCGCTGCCATCCTTCATCTTGGTCGGCAGGCCCTGCTCGTCCCAGGCGCTGTAGCGTTCGTCCGTCTTGAACAAGTCCTCTGGGGGCATCCTGGCCTTTTCGCGAGCCTCCTGCTCCGTCTTTTCGCGCGCAATGCGAGCTTCCTCCTTTTTCTTGGCCTTTTCGGCGGCTGCCGCTGCCTTTTCCTCGCGTGCGGCAATGAGCTCGACGGCGGGGATGAACTTGATAAGAGACGGCTGGTTGTCGGGACGGTCGTCGAGATAGACACCCAGATTCGTAAAGTCATGATCGCGGATGCGGTCAGTCAGGCTGAGAATAGCCTTCTTGACATCGGGTGTTTGTGCAGACACCACGCGGCGAAGCTCGTCACGGAGCTGAGCAGCCACACGGAGGTAGGGCAGAGAGAGCTGTTCAATATCCTTGGAGCCGCTTTGGGCAATGGTGTCAAAGTCACTAGTAGGATCCTTGGCGACCAAGGAAGAAATGTTCTCGCTGTCCAAGGACAGTGCCTTGACATCAGCCTTGACCTTGTCCATCATGGACTTGTAAGGCTCAACAGCAGCCTTGGGATCGACGTTGTCGGCAATGAGAGATGCCCATCCGAGGCCGTTATAGGGAGGCTTGGCGTTGGCATCGAGGCCAAAGATGCCAACCACGTTGGTGAGCCATCGGGCAATAGCCTCGACCTCGGCGAGATTAACATCCTTATTGTCCTTGAGGTAAGCGTTTGTGGTGTTGACAAGCTTGAGCATGACTAGCATGGCTCGAGGGGTATCAAAAGAGTTTGAGAGCGCAGCGTCAACCTCGGACTTGGCCTGTTCCAGCTCCGTGACGAGGGGTGAGCCAGACTTGTCAGAGAGAGACAGGTTTTTGATGCCGCTGCTGCCACCAGCCTCGGCGAGCCAGGATTTTGTGTTGGTGAAAAAGTTACTTATGGTAGATTCCCAGCTATCGGCCTGGGTAATCATATCGGGCGAGATTTCAACGCCATCGTTCCACTTGCCCATCAAGAATACAATGCGCATGCGACGAGCATTGAAAGTGGTGGTGAGCGCATCTTGGATGGTCTGAAAGTTTTTGAGGGATTTGGACATCTTGGAGCCCGCAATGTGCAGATGGCCAGTATGGAGGAAGTTACGGACCCAAGTGTGTTCACCCTTGCCAGGCTCATAAAAGTAGGCTTCACTCTGAGCCAACTCATTGTCGTGGTGAGGAAATGCGAGATCAACACCGCCAGAGTGAATATCCATTTGCGAGCCTAGAACATCAGATGCCATGACAGAGCACTCAATGTGCCAGCCCGGACGGCCTTCACCCCATGGGCTCGGCCAGAACGGCTCACCGGGCTTGGACTTCTTCCATAGAGCAAAGTCGCCAGGCGAGCGCTTGCCACCGAGGTTGGTAGACAGGGCACCCTCACCCTCTTCCTGTAGGGCCTTGTCGTTTTTGCTATCTGGTCGGAGTCTGGCGTAGGTGTTGCCAGCCTTTTCAAAAGCAGTGATATCGAAGTAGACGGAGCCGTCGGCCTCGTAGGCAAAGCCTTTCTCAACAATGCGCTGCACAAAGTCGGCAATTTGAGGAACATATTCGGTAACTCTAGTAATGACATCGGGAGGCAGAACATTTAGCGACTCCAAGTCTTGCATGAACAGGTCCTCCATGGCTTTGGTGAGGTCGGTGAACATGGTCTGGTCGCTAGTATCCACCGTCTCCTTGTACAGAGAGTCGAGATAGGGCAGCAGAATCTCGTCGCAACCGGGATGAATCTGGCCAGACTTGATAGCTTGGGCAGCCACATTCATGTTGGCAATGTGCATCTTGACCTTTGCTTCGGCATCGCTGGGCTTACCCTCGCCAGTGAGGGTTCCTCCAGCGAGCACCGTGGCATACGCCTTGTCCCTGATGGCAGGGTAATTGGACTCGTTGAGGTTTGCCTCGGTCTCGATCAATAAAGGCAAGCTTTTTTGGGCGTATGCGATAAAGGCACTCAGACCCAGTTGCCTCACTTCTTCGGGAGAGTATTGCTTCTTCTTCTCGACGTCGAGGAGTCGCTGCCGTCTCGCTTTGATGATGATCTAAACGTGTGAGTCAAGACGGCTGGCGAGGAGTCCCTGGCAAACCAACCTTGTCGTCGATGTCGGTAATATTCATGACATACTTGACGTCGAACTTGAAGTAATGCATCAAGATGCGGCGAATGACGTCTGAGGTCACGTAGTTGCGGGCGTGGCCCAAGTGACTCTTGTCGTAGACTGTCGGGCCACAGACATACCAGCTCACCTTGCCATCTTGGCGAGGAACAAAGGGAACTGGTGCGCCGGGATGCAGCGAGTTATGTAGCTTGAGAGAGGCCATGGTGCTAGTCGAGCAGAACCTGTGGAATCGGACGAGTGTTCGAGGCGATATTGTACGAGATGGCGACAGTATGCGCAGGAGATGCATACAGGCAGACGGCACCAAGGCACAGCCGCGGACTTCGACGCTTATATGCGCACAATTTCAAATGACTCGAACCTTGTCGACCGGGATGCTGATCGTGAGTCACCGGTAAGAGCCCAGGGCGAGAAGGGAGCGGTGTTGCAAAGAGTATGAATAGACAATGAGACTTCGAAAACGAGCCACCAGGACAAGCTGTCATTCCTGATCGGAGGCCAATTACTTTCAGGGCATTTTTTTGCACCCCGCTTTGCGTGCCCAGCGCTGCCCCTCACTGGAGCCAGAGGCTTTTTCGGCACCAGACAGGGGTAAGCCACAGCGAGTCACAGCGCCAAATTCCAGCGATTACAAGGCGTTACAGGCGGTCGAGGCGGCTGAAACACCGCCACTCGACGTCTGACTTCCGAAGGTTAAAAAAAGAAAGACAACAAGAAGAAACTCTCTGGGCAGTTCTCAAAATTTAATATCAATCTTTTTAACATTCATTTTTAAGTAGCGGCCATGACTTATTAAAAGAGCGAATCTCGGGAGGGCAAGGCGGCGTGGGCGACTAGGTCGTTAGACCATTTCTAGTGGAGGCTCCAGCAGTGGAGCCAACCAGATTCGCAACTTTCTTTCCTTTTTTTTTTCAGAATTATTCTCGTCTTTGGCACAAGACAGCGATCCCCGAGGCTCGGGGTACGACACAAATCACACAATTGGTAGCAGGCCATCTCCTACCGCGTGTGTCATTATGTCCATTGTGCCTTCACCATTTCTAGAGCCTGGCGAGCGCACCAAACCTGGCTCTCTTGCCATCGTCAGCTTGGCGCGTGACGACTTTGACGCCATTCGCCTCGAAAAGTCCTCTGGAGCCGTCGACGGATACGCAGAGGGGGCGACATTAAACACCAGATTCGGCTCGTTTCCACATTCGACGCTGCTTGACATACCCTGGGGCTCTCAAGTTCGCGCATCCGCGGTAGACACAGGATCGCGCGGCCGTAAACGCCGCTTAGAAACGACCGACGACGACACACCGGTCGCAAGCCAAGACGAGAGCGGCAAAGCGCCTGCGAAAAAGGCCACTGTAGCCACCAGTGGCTTCATTTACATTCTGCGGCCTTCTCCGGAGCTCTGGACGAGCAGCTTGCCGCACCGAACTCAAGTCGTCTACACACCCGACTACAGTTACATTCTGCAACGCATACGAGCTCGTCCCGGCACGAGAATAATAGAGGCCGGCGCAGGCAGCGGCAGTTTCTCGCATGCTTCCGCAAGAGCAGTGTATAATGGCTACCCCGCAGACGAATCCGATACCAAGGGCAAGGTGTTTAGCTTCGAGTTCAACGAGGACCGGTTCCACAAGATGACAGAAGAGATTGAAAGTCATTCTCTCTCGGACATTGTGCAAATACAACACCGAGATGTATATAGAGATGGGTTCATGGTGGACGGGAAATCACCTAATGCCACGGCCGTGTTCCTCGATCTTCCAGCTCCATGGAAAGCACTTCAGCATCTGTCACGGCGCCGCGGCTCCTCACCCCTGGACCCCAAGCAGTCGGTCCATATCTGCACATTTTCTCCCTGCATTGAGCAAGTATCAAGAACAGTCACCGAGCTGCGGACACTTGGTTGGACCGATGTCGACATGGTTGAGATTTCACAACGCCGCCTCAACGTCACGCGCGAGCGGGTCGGCGTCAATATGCCAAACGAGCGCGGCAACTCACAAACACCGGCCGACGTCCTCGAAGCTGTGACCAAGCTGCGCAAAGTAAATCAGCAAAACAAACAATTTCAAAAAGCGCAGCTTGCCCAAAACAACAAAAGCGCTGCTGCTATTGCTGCCGCCGCCGAGCCGATGGACATTGACTCATCACCTGCGGCACCAGAGGCCGTGCCCGCGTCAGACAAGCTCGCGGTAGACGAGGACCACGACAAGCCCTGGATGCAAGGACGGCTCACGCACCGTTCCGAGAGTGATCTCAAGACGCACACCTCGTACCTCGTCTTTGCGGTGCTGCCGCCCGAGTGGTCCGAGGAGGACGAGGAAAAGGCCCTGGCCAAGTGGCCGTGTGGCCAGGAGAGCAAAGTCATTGGCAACGTGGACAAGCAGGTACGCAAGAAGGAAAAGAGGGAGCAGCTTGCGTCACGAACCAAGAAGCGCAAGGTAAAGAATGAACCGCTTGATGCGCCGGCCAAGAAAGTAAAACCAGAAAATGATACCCAAGCTGAGTCTGAGAGTGCACCAGCTACAGAATAGTGATGGTAGATGGCCCGCATTCATGTATCGCTTCTTTGAATGCAGTTTCTATCACCAATCAGACCATTGTCATGCAATTACTAGTATCTCATTTGTTCAAAAGTGATCCAAGTGACATTCAAGTCACGACATGGGCCCATGGCGCGCAGTACAGCTCAGCAACTAATCGACAGCGTGACATGTACGCCCTGGCTTGTGACTGAAAAAGTAGATTAAAAGTCAAATAAAAAGTAGATGCAATATTAAGTTGTCTTTCTTATTCATGTTCCAGATTCTGCATTGCAGCGGACTGGTAGTCCAATTTACAGGCTGCACACAGCCCCGCCAGCCCGCCGGGGACCGGATAAACGTAACCACCGCGGCGCCCAGCTCGCCAGAGACAAGAACCGCCAAAAGCTATCGCGGCGGGTGGGCTGGCTGGCGGCACGTCAAAATTCAAGCTCCAAGGCCAGAACCACCACAGCCCGCTCCAACCTGCACTCTGCAACTTGTGTTTGTTTTGCGCGTCGCTCCCATACACACACCCGGACAACTTTTGCCCAGCATGACTTCGACAATTGGCATTCCCATCAAGCTCCTGAACGAAGCTCAGGTGCGTCTTCTTCTCACCCCCCTCCAAGCTCGCCCGACATATTCGTCCGTCACCGCTGTAGCCAAGTCTGGCACGCGCGCGCTCGCGCATTCTTGCACGCACTGTACTGGTAAAAGGGCTAGCAGAAACTAATTCTTATGTTAACGCAGGGCCACATTATTACTCTCGAAATCACGTCTGGACAGACCTACCGCGGCAAGCTTCTCGAAGGTACGACCTCATGAATCCGTTTTCCCTGAACAGTAGGCCAGTTGGCCAATGTCGAGAGACAGGTTGCTAACTCTATGACCCCTCATGTCTAGCCGAGGACAACATGAACGTCCAGCTCAAGGACATTACCGTGACCGCCCGCGACGGCCGTGTCTCTCACCTCGACCAGGTCTACATTCGCGGCTCCCACGTGCGCTTCTTCATCGTCCCCGACATGCTCCGCAACGCGCCCATGTTCCGCAGCAGCAACCTCCGCGGTCGTGGTGTCGGCATGGCTCGCGGTCGCGCAACCGTCAGCCGTGCTCGTGCTGGTGGTCGCGGCGGTCGGTAAAGGCCATTATGGTGGAATGAGAAGTGAGGAGGGGGGAAGGGATGAATGGAGCTAAATGCAGAAAATGATGTGTGGTTTTGGGGAATTTTTTTTTTCCGTTCCAGACAGTGAGTGATACCTGCTGTTGCGTATTTTCTATCAAATCGGGGCGTTTTTACGGTTTTGTATTTTGGGATTTAACGGTTCATATATAACTCGCTGCCATTTTCTCGGTAGGATATAGTCGGTCTGGCGAACGCCAAACATGATTATAGCAAAAGAAAAGAAATCAAGAAAGTATTTTAGAGTTCATTCATGGTGTAGTGACATCAAGCAAAGCTTTTGCAGCTGGTAGTGTAAGCTAAAATCTAAAAAAGCAGGGAATAAAGTAATATGTTACATGCCAATAACAGCTGATCTAGGACCACGGCAATCTTGCCGACGGAGACCTCTCACTCTAGACGAGAAAGGAGCTCCTCTGCCCTCGATACAAGCTCCTTGGCCTTTTGCAGCTCTTCAGCCTGCGCTGGGGAGACCGAGTCTTGGGCAACCAGAGCCTGGGAGACGCTCTCCTCCACGGCGCGCACCGCCTTGCGGCCCTCTTCGCGAACGTCGCCCTCCCAGAACCGGCGGGCCGTCTCCCACTTCTTTTGCATGCGGCCCAGGCTATATACAATACCCAGCGCGGCAACGGCGCCAGCCTCGTAGAAGCCCGATGTAAACGACGACACGTAGAGCATGCCGGCCAGCGTCGCCGCGACCGATGAAGTGCCGATGGACTGCATCAGCAGACGCTGAGCGAGAGCCTGCAGCGCGGGGACAGTCTCATCCTGCAGGTAGCGACGGGTAAAGGAAATGTGGCCGGGCCACTTGGGCAGCGCTACCGCCGTATTGGCTGCCGCCGCCGGCGAGTCTGGGAGCTCAGAGACGGGCTGCGGGTAACGGGGCGGCTCGCCGCGCAGCTCCGCGATTCGACCGGCCAGGTACACTAGCTCGCGCTCCGCCGTGGGCAGGAACCGCTGGCTAAGAATGTCACTGGTGAGCATGCCCACGTCGTCGACGCGCCAAAAAAGCTTCCACCAGCCGAGCTTACGCCAGCGGCGGCCCGTAAACGCGAGGTCGAGCTCGTCCTGGAGCTCGTTGTGGGCTTGGCGCGCCCACGCGGTGAGGCCCGTGTGCAGGCCAGCGGCGTCGTCGAGGGGCGTCTTGGAGGCGAGCGTTTTGGCGACAATGAGGGACTCCTCGACCTGGATCGCGGACTGGACATTTTCGAGAAGCGAGGCAAGTAGCTGCTTGACGGCGGGCTTTGTAGCGGCGTTCTCCGTCCGGAGGCCGGCTTTCAGCCAGGCTACCAAGGCCGGCACTTTGCTGGCGAACCAGAGACGCTCGTACTGCATTGCATTTTGAGGGCCCTCGCGGAACAGACGAACACCGTCCTCGGCTTGGGCCACGTCAATAACATTAAAAGGCGCATATAGCTCCTCCCCGGCAAGACCTTTCATATCAACGGCAGCGGTGATGGCTCCGCCACTCTCAGACACTGGCAGCGATGCCATACCAACCGCACCCATGAGGCCGTCTGCCACAATCAATGCTTGGTGTACTGGGGCAGGCGTCTGCGAAACGCGGCCGTCTGCAGAACGAGTGGCCACGGACGGCACCAGCGCGGCGTCTTCCAGATACTTGATCGACTGTTGTCCAGCGAGGACAGACGCCTCGACATCCAATAGCAAGAACTCAAGACCTAGCGCATTATAATCTGGCGACGAAATATCAAGTCGCTGAATCGTATCCTTCTTGGCCACATCGATGGCGGCTTCGTCTAGGTGTGGGCCAGCGCTGACCTTGACGACGAGGGGCCTCGTCAAGTCGTAGCTGTCCAGCCGCGTCTCCCACGCCTGCCGGTCCTGGAGCGGATCGCTCAGAATCGCTCGCAACAAGCGCTTGGCCGTTGACCCGGCGCTCGACCCGTTGGAGAGCCCCAGGATGGCGACCCGGACGTTCTCCTCGCCGGGTGTCTGGCGCAGACCCTGCAGGGCGAGCTGCAGCCGGGAGAGGTTCAGCAGACGCGGTGACTGGTTCTGGAGCTGCACCAGCGCCTGCTCAAGCTCCGCGCGCACATTGCTACCACTCGCAGCAGACACCACAGATGAGCTCTGTCGTCGATAGGGCAAACTCGGTCGTATCGGCGCGTTGTTTCTCGCTCTTCGGGGGGTGATGGCCAGGGACATGGAGCAAATCGCGCAGACCTGCCTCTTGGCCGCGGCGTGGCGAGTCAATGCCACGGCACGGAGGGAGCCGCCGCCAGACCGCACCAGGGACGATTTCGGCGACATGGTTGGCGCCGTGCAGTAGCAGCGGTTTCGGCGTTGTGGTGGTTTGAAGCTTGCTGGAGTAGCTTTTGGTGGACCGCGCTGGAAGCTTGATGTTTTGTACTGCCGGTAAAGATCCGGGAAATGCATACGCGAACTCGGCTCAATGACCTTCAAACTTATTCAGAAAAATCGTTTCAATTCAAAGATATACGCTCTCATTGCTTTAGAAACAGAATAATAACATTCCTCAAACGTTTTCTATCCACGCTTATTAGCGCTATTAAGCAACCACATATCATAATAACTCTCTCCTATATTAATTTTTTCTATAAGTAGAGCTATTAGTGCACCTAGTAAAACATCACCTAATAATAATTCAGTCTATTGCTACGGATAGGCACTCCTCTGGTAGGCAGGCTCTATGTATAAGACGTAGCTCGAAGCGCTACATGTACAAAAAGAATCGAATGTTCTGGATGTGGTGCCGTAGACCTGCGGGCCTGTGAATAACGGCACAATTGTCTCGCCCAAAAGATTTCCCGATGCATTCACTTGATGGCACATTTTTCTGTTCGTCTCGCATACGTAATCATTAGTTAATTATGTTGATCACCCAGGTGCTCAGAGTTGTTATATAGTGGTAGGCTCTCGCAGTCAACTACTTGATACAGCTTGCCTTCTAAAAATCGAGTCATCCGAAGTCGCGCAGTCACTCCAGATTCGTCCCATTTCAGAAACATTCTTCTGAGCAAATTGACCACCACCTCAACGATTGAGGATGTCAAGAATACGCCCATCGTCTATGCATCCCCATCTGCACCCAAGAGTGCAGTCTCTCCTCGACGATGATCAGTTGGACTTCACTTTTCGGCCTCGGGGCGAGAAGAGCCAGCATATCAAATACAAAGACACCAATGTCACCGGAAAGTTCCAATGCGGAAATGAGAAATGCGCCAAGAAATGGAGCAGCAAGTGCATCGCCATAGTGATTCGCCTGTTCCGCGACAACAAGTACACCGTCGTGGTGTATCATCAGCGCTGCGAGAGGTGCAACGCTCTTGCCCAACCAGTACTCGATGAGACATACGAAGAAAGAGTAGCAAAGTGGCTCAAAATCTGGAGCGGGATTAGGGTGCCGTGGGTGCATCACGAGCGCAAGCAAACGCCGCCTCATCAGAGGAACCGCTGCGAGGGCTGCAAGGCCGGTCACTGTGCGCGGGCAAATGACTGATTATGACGATAAGTGAGCACACTTGACAAAGAAAGATTGCATCGAGTTTTGAAGTGCGGGAAGGCGTACACATTGATGAGAGCTGAATCGTGTTCGCTGTTGTTTGGGCTTGGCTGGATGCCTGATCTGCAGGCTTGCAGTAGTGGCTGGCCACCGCAGGAGAAGGCAAAGACTTTCAGTGATAAATGTCGATGAATGTAAAGATGCGTAATTTAACCAGATGTCCAACAATTTCTCTCCTCGATCTTATATCAGAATAGCTTTCGATGAGTTCTCGCAGTGACAGAGCCGACAATTGCCCTCAGGGTGCAGATGCGCTGACGGCAAACATGTCAGACGACGCTATATATGGTGAAAACAGGTATAACCAAGCCCTGACTATTTAAATATTGACTCTTGAAAGGCGGCGAATTCATTGATCCAGCGCTGCTGTTAGCTCAGCCCTCGCAGGCACAAGCTGACAATCTCATGATCGGCGAGCTCGCAGCAGAGAACGTCTTGCATTCACACCCAGAGATGATGCATCAATAGAGTGCTACATCGAAACAATACTTGTACAATTCGCCATATGAGGCAAGTACGCGAATGCAACCATATTCTGCTCACCAGAACTTGAGCCCAGCGAGCGTCAATGTCGGCCAAGGTTCCTCATCGGCCATCGTACCCAGTGCGATGAGATTTGAGCAAGATCAACGGCCTTCTGTCAATCACATTTTACCTTCTGAGAAAGACGGGCGATTCTACTGCCCATACTCTGAATGCTACGAGAGCTTTGAGATACGGAGCCTGCTCCAGTAAGCGATGCAAGCCACCGTGCTTCATGGATACATACTGATCATATTACAGAAAGCACATAAAGAGACACGTGAAACCCTTAAAGTGTGCTTTTTATGCGGATTGTAAGTTTCGGTCGGCAGAGCGGCGCGAAATGGAGAGACACATGCAGGCACACTTGCCTGAGGAGGAAAAGGCCGTGTACAAGTGCAAGCACGAGGGATGCACAAAGTCTTACTCTCGATCTGATAAACTCGCCAAGCATGAGAGAGAGAAACACTGATTAGTTTCAGTTTGGGGTGATTGGTATCGTCTTGTGATACGAAATGTGACGGCTTTGATGTGCGTTGGTGATTGCTTCACCGCTGGCTGTGCCCATCGTCGCGACAGGAATGCTCACCACTCCTTGACGACAACTTTGTCTTTGATGCTTTATCTTCTTTTATCGAACATTCATCTTTTCAAATTGATTGATCCTCGCCTTTTATTTACTCCCACGTCTATACAATAAGTTTGTTTGCATGCACCAGCATAGAACCAGATCTGAGCAATGACAGAACAGCGAGGCTCAGTAGCTGCGTTTCTTCTAACACCAGTAGGCTATGCACTCTGTACCTGTATTCAGCCTTGACATTTAAAACTAGGTAAAGCATTCACCTCTATGAGCTTCGACACGAGAATAGGCATCGAACGGAGGCTTTGGGAGTTCCATCTTGGTCTACCGCTGGCTACCCTGCACCGGATATCCGAACTCGCTCTCGTACACAGAAGCGCAGTGACTGGTGAGCAATACAAGCGCAGGTACATGAGTGGAATTGTTGCGCGAAATAAAGGCAGAGGGAACGGCAATTGTTTTCTTGAAAGCCACTTAGAGACGGGAATACTAGTGTCATGTTTGCTTAAGATCGAAATTCGGTCTTGGGATATTGCCAACTGGTGATAGAGCAGACACTACGCGAGGCAGTCAGCTCTGAGAGTCCAAAATTACTCATCAGTTCAGATAAAACACTTTCCAGGGCCAGGAATACGGAGGTGCAGTCGCTGTGATACAAGCTCCCCGTGCGTGGTCGACACTGATAGTCGCTGTCCTGACACACTTGCTTCCAATTCTACGAGGTTGGCCACTAGCAGGATATCTGACCATCATGGCGATTAAAAAGAAATGAAAAAGGGGGCAGGGAAATGCAACATCAAAACGAGTTGTTTGGCTTTGGTGAATATAGATGACAGAGCTCACACTGCACAAATATCTGCCCAGGGAAAACGGCACATATCTCCTTCTTTCTTCAAGTCTCGAAGGATATAGACCTGGTGCTTCTACCCACGCAATCTACAAGATAATCCACAAATCACAGCTGAGAAGCTGGCCCTTGGGACAATGAGCTGTCAGATTGGGGCAGTGTTGACTCCGCTCGAATTTTCTTGCTTTTCTTCAAATGCGCATACAAGCTCTCCACATCTAGGACCGCTGCTGATGCCATGCATGCGACCGTGAGAGAGGGAAAGAGAGAGTTGCTACAGTGGGTTTCCCCTGCTGAATCGTCAGTCACAGCAGAGGAAATTCGAACGTGATCAAGCCAAGACTGTCTGCGGAGGCTGGAGAGTGGCAACTGCATAAGAAACAATGACGTGTAGCCCACCAGAACAAGGCCAGTTAAACATAATGGCGAGTGAGTGCAGAAAGGACTGGCAAAGCTTAAAAGGCCTTTGTTTTGCTTACCACGAGCTGAGGAATTTTGCGTCTGCGGACGCTGGGGCTGCGGAGACGAACTCACCGTGCATTCCGCGGTCGCCAGCTCCGGTGAATAGATGTTCAAGACTGGCCCTAAATATACTGACTGATAGGATAAGATTCCAACAAGTGTAGTGAGAGATGATGGGTTGCCCAGTTCCTCAGACATCTCGCTGTTGATGTGGGTTTTCTATGAAGAGCTCTCGCGCTGCGCCAAGAAGGACGCGATCGCAAAATAATATGACAATAACGTCAATATAAGACCAGGAAGAGAATACAAACTTGAATTGAATTTTTATTACTAGAATCACGCCTTTGACTCTCACAATACGATGGGTAATGCCGTATGAGACTCTGCTACGGAGCACACCTCGCATCGTCACATCGCTTGCAGGCGCAGCTGTACGTGCTAGAATTACAGATTTGAGTTTACAAGGGTTAGAACACAGCCTGGCTTCCGCTTAATCATAGACTCGAGGACGTTCACGCGCTTCCTCCGGACAATGAATGCCAAGCTGGGTGAGAAGCTGTTGTTGAGGAACAAGACAGCTTGTGAGGCAGCCGTTAACGAGGCTTTGCAAGACCGCCACATCCCGTAGTCTAAATAGCCGTGCTACAAGCCTGTTATGGATCTTTGTCAAAACAATTCACCAAGGCGAAAATTTTTCTGCCGCAATTGCGCTTACCTGACACTCGGCAGCGCAAGCGTAAACCTACGCAGGGACTTGTTCCTGTTCTGGCCACACCCCCCCTACACGGGGGGTTTTCCCCGCCATTTGCCACCGCGGCATAAAAAAACAAGAAAATGACTCTTGTAGAAAACAACATTGATTGAGAACTGTTATTGGGTATTCTGAAGAGAAGAGTGGGGGCAGAGGAGAAAGAAGAATACGTGAAGGTATTTTGCACAGACATTTGCGAATAGCGTCGCGCGGGGAAAGACGACGAGAGCCCACTAAAGAGCCTCGGTTTGCGTGGCAGCTTCCCCTCTTTCCATTCTCCGAAGCGTGGCCTGCATACATACGAAGTAGCCTTCACACCCTTTTCCACCCCTGTCCGGCAAGCCGTGGATCATCAAAAGCATAAACCTCTCAATGACCACACCGCTGCATGGTATTAGTAGCTGTCGGTTGCGCGGGGAAAAGCAAGATGGGGATGTGCGGGTGGCACGGTGGGGAATAAAGAACCAAGAAACATGGGGAGGGGGAAAGGGTAGAAAACCAACGCCCAGCGGCTTGGAAAGTACGACATCGTGACCAAAGCGATGGGCCAAAGTCTCTCGATGATATTTCCTGGGGAAACGGGGCTCGCTTATCCTCCGCTGGACGAATCCGGCACCTGTTATCTGATAGATTAGTTATCTCGAACCTGGAACCTGGGGAAATTCCAACTACATGGATAATTACAGCCAGTGTTTCTTTGCAATTCATGAGAAGTTCAACAAGCCAGCACATGGCGGACGAAATAGCCTACGAGTTGGCCCGCCTTCTCCAAATACTCACATAACCGCAACATGCAGGCGACACAGAGCAGAGCCTCCTCTGGGGTGTCCTGCACCGCCTGCGACATCGTGATGAGAAGGAGGGGGGAGGGGGTGCAAACATGGCTTGACAGGGCAAGCGGGCAGCTCACCCACATGGCTGAACGAAAGAGGCGTAAGAAAGAGGCCACCGTGAGGCGTGAGGGGAAGATCGCCTGGAAATGAGGGTGCAGGGAAGTGCGACGATACGATGAAGCCACACGCGTCTGTTGGTGCTGGGTCCCGTGGAATCTGTCTCCGGGCGCTCTGCTGTCCCAGTGGCAAAGTGCCATGATGCTATCAACACTGTCGATAATAATACCTTCCAACGCCGTTTCAGCAGACGGGTCATGACTATTTTCGTAATGGCGAGATTAAGGGAAAAAAAATAAGAAAAAAATCCCGCGAAAAAAAGCGCGCAGTTGAGAGAGAGCCTACTATTGTTCGAGAAGCAAAGACATTCTCGCGCGAGCCGGAACGGAGAGCCGGCGCATCTATGCATCTGTCAATGCCGCCGCCTGGGACAGATTCTTTCTTTTTTGACAAGCCACCACAAGGCGGGAAGACGTGGCGGCGCCCGACAAAGAAGGGCGTGCTGACAATGAGGCTCTAGGGGCGTGGTCAGTGGTCAGTGTCAGTCAGTCACACACATTGTCTTGCCCCGCAAAGAGACGGTTGTATTGCTGCAATTACCCCGCGGGGCCCCATGGGGCGTGACCGGGGAGAAAAAAAGGCTGGGGAAAGGAAAAAGTCGGGGTGACGCCGATATTGGTGTTTGGCTATTGGTTGTTTAATTGTGAGCTGTTTTCTTTTGCGCTGCGATAAGGATAAGGTGCCGGTATAATCCTCACCCTGGTCGATAGCAAGGTGGTGAAGATGTCAAAATGGGCTGGGCGTCGGGTGCACCATGTCTGCGTGGTCCCGCAAAGAAGAGGAAAAGAAAGAAAAGGATGGAATATCACTGGAGATGAGGATTCCACATGCAAAAAAATATCACCTGAAAATACGTGGGCAGCCGAGGGATCTAATATATCCGTAGACCACCACGACACGGCAGTTTCATTTCTTTTGTTGGTCGCCGATGCCTGGTAAACAACCGATTGATCATCACCGGCCGTCTACCTAGCCATCCCGCTATTTACGGGTGAATTTGCCCAAAAATGCTTAGTTGCCCCGGCCTAGAAACGTGACCGGTGGCCTCCCTTTTCCATGAACAATGGTGGCCCAAAATGATCATTCATTACAGCCATCTACTTAGATGCGGGAGTCTCACTACCAAGAAAGGGACAAAACCTTCACACACAATACGAATTTGTGCCATCTTCCATTGCAAGGCGTCATATTTCTTGCAGATCGGGATGCCCGGCTGGTGGATGGGGAACACGGCGACACTTCCTTAAGTGGCATGCCGAGGCGGCCGATCTTGCCAAATACTGCTGTAGCGACCGAAAGAAGAGAGACATATAGAGGGTAAAAATAGAGAGAGCCGAAGCAGCTAGCCATCCAGGCACTCAACGTGGCCGACAGCGCCGTCGATGCTTCCCCTCCTACCCAATTGTTTACCCCAAGCTGCTAGCTGCATCCCTTGGGGTCATCTTTTTGTTGGTCTAAAGATTCACAATCTCAGCTGCAATACATATGTGGTCAGTGTGACTGTTCAGAACGTACCAGTAATGATCAAGAGCCGAATTGTAATTTCCGCGCTGACCGTCGACGTGACAGAAACGCGATACCGCCCAGTTTTTTTTCAGCCCCCCCGGCGACGATTGATCAACCTGGACCGCGGCCCAAACGTTCGGTGAACCCCAGGCACGGCAAAAGCAATTCACTCAGCTTGACCCTTGTAACGGTTCGGGGGGAGTAAACTAAGTTAGTCATTGATGGGCTCCTTTAGTCTGCGTTAGGCTTGTGTTGGTGGTGGTGGTGGAGGAGGGGGGTGTGCTGCAACGCAACTCGGCTTCACATGGAGATGTGGGAGAGACAAGAAACTGATTCGGTAGGTATAGATAGAAAATATGCGTTGTACCCAAAGCGGAAAGATGTGATGAGCTGACAATGACATGGATTGTCTTGGGACTGTCAAACTGTGTGAGCGGCTGCTTTACACTACACGAGGACAATGGACAATGCAAGACATGATGCACTAACTAACTAGGGACCAAGACATGGTGTCAAATGAAACATGACGTCCAAGTGCAACATAAGACACAGCCTAATGAGATACAAGGAAGACAGACTGATGAGTCACAACAAGACAGTTTGATGATATACAAGAGAAGGTAGATGATGATTTACAACACAAGGCAGAATGATGAGCTGAAAAGAAGACAGGTTGTTTACAAGACAAGACAGGCAGATTAGCAGGATGCGTGAATCATCATCATTAAGATTTTCTAACAATATTGATATCTTCCGTAGCCATTCAACTCATATAAACAATACAGGCCCATTTATGCAAAAAAAAAAAAAAAAAAAAGTAAGTGGGAAATATGTATACGCAGATTAATCAAACCAGTAAAAAGACAAATCGCCCGTCGAAAGATGGGTCGACTATTACTTCTTCTGCATAGCCTTGAGCTTGAGTCCAAGCTTGACCATGTTCCACATTGCGTTGTCGCCCAATAGGGAGCGCGTTTCCAGGCCAGAATCGAGACTGCGCGACTTGTGCTTAGTCCAGTGGCCAGCAATGTTGCCAAGGAGCGTCTGATTGGCAAAGACGCCAGACAGGGCGTTGATAAAGTCGGTACCGTTGCTCGGACCGTCGCCAGTTATGGCACCGCCGCCCTTGAGTAGGCCGCTGAGAATGTCGCTTAGCAGAGTGACGACGGAAACATTGACTGTCAGCGGCCGTGTTCCCAAAACCTCTTGCAGGAATGTGATGTGCTGGTCTCCGTTAATCACAATCTTGGTGGCCGTGGCGTTGAGCTGCACAACACCTTCGCCCAGAGGTCGAGATTGGCTGCCCAGGAAGCCGCTGAGGTTTCCAAGAATGACATTGAGGTCAATGAAGCCCTCAAAGGACTGGGTATGGTTGCCAGGCTCAATGGTAATACCCGCCAAGGTGAGCTCGCCGAGATTCATGTCGCCCGAGGAGATACCCAGTGTGATGTCTCCAAAAGATAAGGAGAGAGGGCTAACGTTGGGTAGCATGATATCACCCCTGAGGTTGATGCCATTCTGGGTTGGGAAGAGAAATTCAAGCTTGCGCATTTCGACGCCTTGAAGCTTATTAAGGCCCTGCAGCTTGATGGTTTTGTCAAGACGAGGATGCGACTTGAGCGCACCGAGAGAAATGATAGCCTCGGTACCACGTACGCTGAGGTCGTACTCGCCCGGGGCATCAAAGAATCCGCTGAACCATGAAGTTAGGGACTCAAGATTTGTGATTTTCTGGACCTGGTCCTGGATGCTAAAATTGGTGTTGCCGCCTTTGAGATCCAGAGGGGGCACTTCGACGGACAGGAAGGGGTCAAACTGGGGGGCGCTTTTGTCGTAGAGCTCCAGAACGAATTCATTGGTCTTTGCCTTGAGACCAGGGGGAGTGTGAAAAGAGCTGTCCAGGGTGATCTTGATAGTGTCTGGTGCAATGACGTTGAGAGCGCCGCTTCTAACAGGGAGTGTCTGCTGATTGACAATAAGCTGGACAACAGCGGGCAGCGCCACGGCGAAGCTGTAGCGAGAGTCAGCAAGGTATCAAGCCAAAGAGAGCCGGTAAATAGTATGAGAAAACTTACACAATGGGCAGCAGAATGGCAAGGAAGATGATGGTTCCCAAGAGATACCACTTCCACTTGTGCTTGATATGGGCAACACTCCATGTTCTTCCCTGTTTGGCTGCAGTGGCGAGCTTCTCTCGAGTGATCTCTCGGCGAGGGCTGTTCTTGCTGATGATATGGTCGTCGGTGTCAGCCGTCGATGCATTCTCCAAAGGAGGCATCTCATCGCCGTCTAGTGTCTGGCCGGCATGTTCATTGCCATGTCCGTTGGCGCCAGCGACACGGGCAGTGGTGGCGTGGTGAGTTGTGGCGTGGTAGGAGTCAGCATCAAAGTCGTGATGCTCCTCCCTGAACGCGGACGCCATGGTGAAGCGACGTTGTTTCCCGCGTGTTCAATGCCTTTGGGGATCAATTGAGATGATGCACGAGGCAGAGATGTGTTTGCAAAGTGGGAGTAGTAAGTTGGGGGAGGGGGGAGGTGTTGTGGTGTGCTGCACGCAGGTAGATAGGCGGGTACCCTGGTAGAGGTAGGTAGGTACCATGTACCTGTCCGGTGCTGTGTTGCGTTAATCAGAAAGTTGGAGGGGTACCTATAAAATAAACTCTAGTTACAGCAGCACCAATCGACCACGTTACGGCAGACGTGGGTTCAATTGCAGTGCGGGGAGCAGGGCCAGGAAAAAACTGCAAATCTGGGGATACAAGGGCCGCAACGGACGAGGGGAAATGTATAGGTAAGTAGAGAATAGAGAAAGTGCGGTGGTGGGCGAGCTGATGAGTTGCAAGTTAAAAAAAAAAGCACTCGGCGAGATGCGCGACCAAAGCGAACATGGGTTAGTTGTGATGGGGGGGGGGGTGTTGATTAATGCATGCTGCATGCAGGTGGATTTTGAATGCAGACTGCTGCATGCAGGTGGATTTTGAATGCAGACAATAGTGGCTGTGGGGCGGGGCGGGGCGGCCGAGAGGTGTGAGCGGGCACTCGCGACTGAGCAGCGTGGCAGCGTGGTATTGTGGCAGCTCACGCTTGGGCAGTGAAAAATTTAGAATGCAGTGCTCTTCAGTGGACAGTCAGGCAGTTGTGGCGGGCGCCCGCCCTGGAGCGGCTCAGCGGGTCTGGGGCAGCCGAGGCCTGGACCCTCCAACTGTAAGGGGAGTCAAGGGGAGTCATTGGGGCGTGCAGCTGCAAGAACACACAGACGCTCCATGGTTTCGGAGGAGGTAAACTAGCCACTTGGGCTATAACCAAGAACATTTATATGCGCAAATATCCAAGGTAGAAGAGAAGATACTTTGATTGGGAAAACGCTGACAGTAGCTATAGGATGAAGCAGAAAGATTACACGCGACAAAGGGCCGCTCGTCGCTTTTGACAGCCGACTCTTCCGGCACCAATCTGACTCGCACAGTTCAGCTTGGCACACATCTCAAGATCTGCCAACTGCTAGGACCAGCTGTTACCCCGCACGGGGAAGAATATGGGCAGGGTAATTTGACGGATGGATGGGGATCTCGCCCGAGCTCTTGCGGGCCTCAACCAGCCCAGAGGGCTGGGCTTTGTCAGGCAGCCGTGGCCATCTCGCCGGCAGACAAAGAAGGTCATTTTCGATACCTGTGCCGCGGTTGGCGTTGTGGCTTTTGTCCCCTGTCAACAGCCTTGAATTCCCTTTCGCGCGGGGAAACTAAAAGAGCCTGCTTGCCTGCCTTGTGACCATGACCAACCCGAGTTGCGAGCCCGTCAACTCGCCTGCCCAGACAGCACAGTAATATTTTATGGCACTTTGGAGCAGCAGTGGACCGGACTTGATCATCTCATTTTTCTCTCAGGGCCACTTAGACATACCCTGACCGGGGCTACAATCTCATCACGAGTCATAACTCTTATAATACGGAGAGAAAGCGGCTTGTGGGTGTCGTTACTCGTACGAGCGCTCATCGTCGCGGCCACTAGCTCCAAGCTAGGAAGCTCACTATTGAAAAGACCAGTGGCGAACAGACGGGCAAAACGGGTTCCCAAGTGAAGACTTGAAGACGACGAGAATATTTGTGGATTTGTAGTCACTGTTCACGCCAAAAGCGGAGAGCGGCCAACATGGTGCCAACTGCCAAGCTGTCCGACTTACAAGCTCGTATTGGTCCTTTCTGCGAAAAGCAGTTCAAGCCTGCTTCGCCGTGACCCCGAGGCATGCATCATTATTTTTTTCACTGTGGCTGACTGTTGGCGCGCTTTTGGTTGCGGCTGTGCTTCTACATACGGTCATACGTTTATCAATCTCTGAGACACACCAGTTGAGCGCAACGCTGACGCTCATCAGCCACTTCCTCTCTGGTCCATGTCATTGTTATTCTCGTTTCAAGCCAAACAAGTGTCAAAGTGTTTCTCTGTTTCGTTTCTCTGCCAAGCACCTTGCCAGTGGAGCGTACTCAGTCGACGCCAGACGGCCGAGCTCATGTGGCTGCCCTGCCGCGCTGCTGTCCAATCAAGCCCCCCGTCTGTCAAAGACAATACCCACATGAGGCGGCGTCTCGGGCCAACTCGCTGCTTGGACCTGCCGGTTGGTCCGATTGCATGCTTTGCGCAGAGCGAAATGAGGTGCTGGTTATGGAAATTAATGGGAAGCTCTATTTAGTAAAAGACGAAAGCCACGTCCAAGCGAACAAGCCATACCGCTGTTAATAGCTCCTCGTTTTTATTGGCATGGCTTAGTTAGATCTTCACCGTTATTGCAGACCTTGTTAGCGGTCTATACAGTTGCGCCTAGTCTGTCCCATGCTGTCGGTGTGTGGCACAACATAAATAAACCGCCGTACCTAGAACGCCTCATGAGCGGCACGCGACCACCTTGCCACAGCCTGCCAAAAACTTTGCGCCGCGGAAACAAGAAACTCCGGGGTATTCCAATAAAAAACCGCGTATAGATTCTCTCAACCATAAATCTGCCAGGGGTTTCGCGGATAACCATGACGACGAGCAGCCACAGCTGACTGGAATAGAGTTGACGCCATTGAGCCCGCTATGCGAAAATCAGCCTTGCCGAATTTGTTCAAGGACGCCGGTTGCCGGTGGAGCCTCACTGAAAGCTTTTTTGGTCCTAATGAGCGATTCAGTGTGTTGGTGAGATGTGGAACTAAAACTGCCTGCTGGCAGTTATGAACCTCGGGGGCTGATGGTAAGTGTCCTCTCACAAGTGACGCGGTTTATAAGTGTAAAGTCACAAAACGACAAATCACTACAATGATTTCGGCCTCGACGGAACTTACCGTGCAAGCTCATTTACTGTCGAATAAGCGAGCAGCACCTGCAGACGTTCTACTGGTAGACAGGGAAAAACTAAGTACTAACTAGTTAATAACTAGTTCAACAGTCGCCGACGCCGCTACATAGCCTGGCATCTCGGCGGCCACGCCGCTGGTAACTAGTAAAGAGAGTGTGGCGTAGATTCTTGTGGCGACAAACCATACCGGCTTTGGGCTTGTTGTGTAATGGACTAGCAGCGCCAGCTGAACGGGTCAGTTTCGCCCCCAGACGCTTGCATTCCTCTTTTGCCCAGTGACTCTTGTTGAGCCGCAACAACAACGAAAACGTCGTCACTCCCGCCATACAACAGTGAAGGATTTAAGAAGGCATTGTCATGTCAGCTATCAGGAAAGCAAGACAAAATAAACAAGAAGGAATTAAAAGAAGAAAAACTCTCCGATGGACCAAGATTAGAGACGAAACGCGCAATACAAGTTGTACGGGCAACTGGTTGTTTTCATAAATGTCTTTTGTATCCGTAGTGAGTTGGTCACTACTACTATTGTGATGATGGCGGCAGAAACTATCCGTCGCAACCTAGACACTTCTCTCCTGATGCAAATAGATAGTTCGGAACTGTATTAGCCAATAACTGCTGGTAGTAGCAAGTCTGCGAGAAAAATTTTCATTCCTCATAATTCACCCTGGCAGTATTAAGTGGTTTTGCGGCTCGCATCGTACTGGTATTATGAGTGTTTGCGGTAATAAGTGGCCGCCCGCATGGGCACCGTCACCTAGGAGCCAGTTTTACCCCCCCGGTAAGAGTAAGATGAGAGGGGGATGGTCAATACAAGTCGTGCTGCATCACCGTGCGCGGGCTGGGCATTCTCCACAGCGGACGATGCGATGATTGATGGGCGAATGATGGGTTGCTGATGAGGTGCGGCGGAAAACTCTGCGGCGGTCCCACGGACAAGAGAATATTACCAAGGAAGAGGAAAACACATAATAGGGTGGGCTGTCATTGGGCTCTGGTTTCCCCGCCTTTGGTCGCGAACTGTCTGGGGGAGAAGAAGCTGGCCGGGAGACTGGCAGCACCACTAGGACATGACGGGCGATCAAGGATAGATTTCACAAGCATTTTCGGCCATGGAGGGCTGACTAGAAAACGCCATGAATACCACAATTGGCAATTGATATTCCAAGATGCCGAGGCAGAGTTGTGGTGGCTGGTCAAGTTCTGTCCGTATATTATTAGTATCATGCAGTACGAGGTGGTGCAGAAGATGGGCGCGGAAATCGAGTCTTTGGCGTACAATCTACTGCAAGGCCGGGATGAGGTGGAACACGGGCAGTTGACTGCGAAGAGCGTGGGCATTATACGGATACCTAGGTATGTAATAACAAGGCAGTTACAACTAGGTACTGATTGAATGTATTGCAGAGATGGGAGACACTATTGCAGAGAGTGTTCCCCTAAAAGCGAGGAGCTGTCTGAACTTGCTGTCATTGTCATTACCAGCTGCCAGCTGCCAGCTGACCACGTAGAAAAGAATGCAAACAAACGCACGTCTGCTCATGTTCAACACCTTCACCAACAAGATCAGTTCTTTTTCTTCCTCCATCATTTCCATCATCTCCATCATCACAAATCTGCACACAACTCAATCCACTCTTCTCCTCCCGCCGCGACGCCATTCCTCAGCTACTCAACGCCACCGAAATGCCCACGCATCCAGTCGCCAGCCAGCGAGCTTATTGCTTATTATGTACCAGTAATAATTACTCCGCACACTTCTCAACTCTGCCGTCTACTGGTACGGCCCTAAATTGTCTTCTCCACTGCACTACCTTTGGCCACGCCCCTCCCTTTGTGGGCATTATGGCTTCCCAAGTGGCCTCCACCTAGTCCACCTTCGTCTCGTTGCCTGCGCTGCTCGGCCGCACGACGGGGCTAACGGCCTATCACAGGGCCAAAATGTCACCACTAACCCAATTGTCATGGTCAGTATCCGTAAACTTGGGGAAACCTGGGGGATTGCCCACGGTCTCCGTCCACTCCCTCTGAACTCTCTCCACCATCTCCGGACCCAATGGCTAGCTAACTGGCAACTTCTCCCACCAGGCCACGCCGATCGGCAGAGTTCTCGACTTCTGCCTTGGCCCTGCCTACACAGCTCGCTTGCTTTCCCGTCTTCATTGTCGTCCGCATGGCCATGTCAAAAGCAGATCCGAGGCTCTCCAAGTGGCCTTCTCCGCTTCCCTCAACTCCCACGCCTCCCACCGTCCCACAGCACTTGGCAGTATCGCACACCCCCCTTGTCAGTCGACACACAGACACACGACTTACCTTGTCTTGCAAGCCCTCCTCCACCGTTCCCTCTTGTGTGCTCTGTGCGGATTCGACCTGGGATGCTGCGTCTCTTGCTATTCTCGAATATCCACCCGCTCCAGTCCTCATTACATATCTACTCCTCCTCCGCCCTAGCCTCTTTTCCTTCTCTTACACCTCTTCATCTTCGCCAATTGTCTTGTCCAGGTGGGAAGCCAACACACCAGTCCAGCAAGACTGCTTCCTTTCTGGTGAGGCAAACACCACACAACCCCAACCATGAGGTGGACTACCATTCTGGTGGGAGCCGTGGCCCCTGCAGCCCTGGTCGCTGCTGGCCCTCGTACCCAGTCTCCCCCAGAGACCACAATTGAGGATATCCTTCAAAGCAACAACCTCGACCAGATTCTTTCCAAGCACAACTTGGCTCTTGTTTCCCGGAGTCAGCTCACCGATACCCTAACCGAGTTGACCGCCCTCCTCAAGAGACAGGAACAGCAGGACCGCGTTGATCCCAGAGTTTCCACCCTGTTTCGACGACAAAATGCCACAAACGCTCAATCGGGAACCACTTCTTCTCAAAGTGCTAGTTCAGCTCTCGGCAACCAAAACGGTATCCTCGACGGCCTTCTCGACCCTATTCAGTCGGGAATCAGCGGCATTCTCGACCCCATTGTCAAGCCCATCACAGACTTGATCAAGACCCTCGAAGCTATCACCCAGCTTCTTACTCCGGAGTTCATCCAAGGTCTTCACGACGGTCTTATTGGTCTCGGCAAGACCCTTGCGGATCCCATTCCAGAAAAGATTCGCAACATTGTCACCGCTGGCGAGCCTCTCATCAACGAACTCGGCAAGCTCGATCTGGCCAGTCTCATCTCGCAACTGGAGCCTCTTCTCAAGGAGCTTGGCGGTCTCGATCTGGCTGGTTTACTTGAAGCTCTCAAGCCCCTGCTCTCCGGCGATGAGATCACCAAAATCATCAGCATCATTGACGGAGCCGAGCCCCTTATTGCCGGCCTGGGTAAGCTTGACTTGGCCGCTCTCATCGACCAACTTGAGCCTCTTCTCAAGCAGCTCAACGGCCTCGATCTGGCTGGTTTGCTCGAAGCTATCAAACCCCTGCTCTCCACCGATGAGATTACCAAGATCATCAGCATCATTGACGGAGCCGAGCCCCTTGTTGCCAGCCTGGGTAAGCTTGATTTGGCCGCTCTCATTGACCAACTTGAGCCTCTTCTCAAGCAGCTCAACGGCCTTGACCTTGCTGGCATTCTCGAGGCCGTCAAGCCCCTTCTCACTGCCGACGAGATCAAGAAGATTCAGTCCATCATTGATGGTGCTGAGCCTCTTATCTCCAGCCTCGGTAAACTCGATTTGCAAAATCTCATCACGCAACTTGAGCCCATTCTTAAGCAACTTGGTAGCCTCGATCTCGCCGGTCTCTTTGAGGCTCTCCAACCCCTGCTACAACCTGACGAGATCAAGAAGATCATCTCCATTGTCGATGGCGCCGAGCCTCTCATCAATGAACTTGGTCAATTCGACCTCCAAGATCTCATCAAGCAGCTTGAGCCCATCATCAAGCAGCTCGGTGGCCTCGATCTTGGCAGCATTCTCGAGGCCGTCAAGCCTCTGCTTCAGCCCGACGAGATTGCCAAGATTATCTCTATTGTTGATGGTGCCGAACCCCTCATCAAGGAACTTGGTCAGCTTGACCTCCAGGACCTGATCAAGCAGCTCGAGCCAATTCTCAAGCAACTTGGCCAGCTCGATCTTGGTAGCATTCTTGAAGCCCTTAAGCCTCTATTGCAGCCCGAGGAGATCGCAAAGATCATTTCCATTGTGGATGGAGCCGAGCCTCTTATCAAAGAGCTTGGTCAACTCGACCTTCAGGACCTGATCAAGCAGCTTGAGCCTCTTCTTAAGCAGCTTGGTCAGCTCGACCTCGGCAGCATCCTGGAAGCTGTTAAGCCCCTCTTGCAGCCCGACGAGATTGCTAAGATCATCTCCATTATTGATGGTGCTGAGCCTCTTCTCGCCAGCCTCGGCAAGGTTGATCTGTCCAAGCTATTTGACCAATTGGGCCCCGTTCTCGAGGCCCTTGGCCAAATCGATCTCAAGAGCCTCATCGACGCGATTGCTCCTCTGCTCACGACTGAGACCATCCAGGGCATCGTTCTTCTGCTCTTTAACGCTGAGCAACTCCTTACCTCCGATTTTGTGGATGACACTAAGTCCCTTGTTTCTGGCGCTGCGCCGCTTGTCGCCAGCCTCGGTAAGGTCGATCTGTCCAAGTTGTTTGACCAATTGGGCCCTGTTCTCGAGGCCATTGGCCAACTTGATCTTAAGAGCCTCATCGACACGATCGCCCCTCTGCTCACAACTGAGTCCATCCAGGGCATTGTTCTTCTGCTTTTCAACGCTGAGCAGCTTCTTACTTCGGACTTTGTTGAGCAAACGAAGTCTCTCATTTCAAATGCCGGCCCTCTTGTCGCCTCGCTCGGCAAGCTTGACCTGCAGAAGCTTCTTGACCAGCTGCAGCCTATCATCCAGGAACTTGGCCAGCTTGACTTGGCGAGCCTGTTCGAAGCCCTCAAGCCACTTCTTAGCACCGATACCATCGGAAAGCTCGTCGACATCGTCAACGGTGCTGCGCCACTCATTGCCAGCCTAGGCAAGCTCGACCTCCAGGACCTCATCAACCAGATCGAGCCAATCCTGAAGGAGCTCGGTCAATTGGATCTTGCAGGCCTGTTCGAAGCCCTCAAGCCTCTTCTCAGCACTGAGACCATCGGAAAGCTTGTCGACATCGTCAATGGTGCTGCGCCATTAATAGATAGCCTCGGAAAGCTCGACCTTCAAGACCTCATTAGCCAGCTCGAGCCAATCCTGAAGCAGCTTGGACAGCTGGATCTTGCAGGTCTCTTCGAAGCCCTCAAGCCTCTTCTCAGTACCGAGACTATTGGCAAGTTGGTTGACATCGTCAATGGTGCTGCCCCGTTGATCGCCAGTCTCGGCAAGCTCGATCTGCAGGATATTATCAGCCAGCTCGAACCTATTCTGAAGCAGCTTGGACAGCTGGATCTTGCAGGTCTCTTCGAAGCTCTCAAGCCGCTCCTCAGTACCGAGACTATTGGCAAGTTAGTTGACATTGTCAATGGTGCTGCGCCGTTGATCGACAGTCTCGGCAAGCTTGACCTCCAGGACATCATCAGTCAGCTTGAGCCAATCTTGAAACAGGTTGGCCAGCTTGATCTTGCAGGTCTCTTTGAGGCCCTGAAGCCACTCCTGAGCGCCGAAACTATCGGTAAACTCGTGGATATCGTCAATGGCGCCGCTCCCTTGATTGCCAGTCTCGGCAAGCTTGACCTCCAGGACATCATCAGCCAGCTTGAGCCAATCTTGAAACAGGTTGGCCAGCTTGATCTTGCAGGTCTCTTTGAGGCCCTGAAGCCACTCCTCAGCGCCGAAACCATCGGTAAACTCGTGGATATCGTCAATGGCGCCGCTCCCTTGATTGCCAGTCTAGGCCAGCTTGATCTTAAGAAGCTACTTGACCAAGTCGGCCCTCTTCTAGAAGAGCTTGGCCAGATTGACCTTGCAGGTCTACTAGACGCTGTCAAACCTCTGCTTACCCCTGATACCGTGAAGAAGCTTGTCAATATCGTCAACGGTGCTGAGCCTTTGATCGCCAGTCTTGGCCAGCTTGATCTCAAGAAGTTGCTTGACCAAGTTGGCCCTCTTCTGGAAGAGCTTGGACAGATCGACTTGGCAGGTCTTTTGGCTGCTGTCAAGCCGCTCCTTACCCCCGAGACTATCCAAAAGCTTATCAACATCGTCAACGGCGCCGAGCCTCTGATCGCCAGCCTTGGACAGCTTGACCTCAAAAAGCTGCTTGACCAAGTCGGCCCTCTTCTGGAAGAGCTCGGTCAAATCGATCTGGCGGGTCTTTTGGCTGCTGTTAAGCCGCTCCTTACCCCCGAGACTATCCAAAAGCTTATCAATATTGTCAATGGCGCCGAGCCCCTCATTGCCAGCCTGGGTCAACTCGACCTCAAGAAGTTACTTGACCAAGTTGGGCCTCTACTGGAAGAGCTCGGTAAAATTGATCTGGCGGGTCTCTTGGCGGCTGTTCAGCCGCTCCTTACCCCCGAGACGATTCAGAAGCTGGTCAACATCGTCAATGGCGCTGAACCCCTCATTGCCAGCCTCGGCCAGCTTGACCTTAAGAAATTGCTTGATCAAGTCGGTCCCCTTCTTAACGAGCTCGGTCAAATCGACCTGGTTGGTCTTATCGAGGCTCTTAAGCCCCTTCTCACCCCGGACACCATCAAGAAGCTTGTTAACATCGTCAATGGCGCTGAGCCCCTTATTGCCAGCCTTGGCCAGCTTGACCTTAAGAAGCTACTTGATCAGGTCGGCCCTCTTCTCGAAGAACTCGGTCAAATTGACTTGGTTGGCCTTCTGGATGCGCTCAAACCGCTACTGTCAAGAAATACTATTCTTGGCATCGTTGAGTTGCTGCAGAATGCCGAGGACCTTCTCACCAAGGACTTTGTTGTGGATACCCGTGCCCTCATCAAGGGTGCCAGCCCTCTCATCGCCAGCCTCAGCAAGCTTGATCTCGATAAGCTCATCACTCAGCTTGGCCCTCTCCTGGACGAGATCAGCAAGCTTGACCTTAAGGGTCTCTTTGATGCCCTTGCTCCTCTGCTCACTCCCCAGACCATCAAGGGTCTTGTCCAGCTTTTGGTAAACGCCGAGTCGCTACTCACTGCTGAATTCGTTGACCAGACCAAGAGTCTCATTGCCGGTGCCCTTCCTCTCATTGATGCTCTTAAGGATATTGATCTCAAGGCCTTGTTGGCTCAGCTTTCGCCTCTGCTCAGCGCTCTTGGAAAGATTGACCTCAAGGGAATACTCGACGCCATCGCTCCTCTACTCACTCCCGAGGCCATCCGCGGTCTCCTCGGCCTTCTTGGCAACGCCGAAGACTTGCTCACTGGTGACTTCGTCAAGGACACCAGAGGTCTTATTGCTGGCGCCGGTCCCCTTATTGCTGCCCTTGGCAGTGTTGATCTTCAAGGCCTCCTCAAGCAGCTTGGACCCCTTCTTGCCAGCATCAGCAAGCTTGATCTTGCGGGTATCATCGATTCCCTCGCTCCTATCCTGTCCAAAGACAGCATCAACAAGATTGTCGGCCTTCTCACCAACGCCGAAGATCTCTTGTCTCCAGACTTTGTCCAGCAGACCAAGGCGCTCATCGGTGATGCCGGCCCTCTTCTGCAAGCCGTCAAGCCTCTACTTGCTGCTCTTAGCGAGATTGATCTTCCTGAGCTTCTCAAGCAGCTCAGCCCTCTACTTAAGCAGCTCAGCCCTCTGCTGGCTGCTCTGGGCGAGATTGACCTCACGGGTCTCCTTAATGTCCTCAAGCCTTTCCTCACACCCGAGTCTATTTCGAAGGTCCTTGGTCTCGTTGTCAACGCCGAGGATCTCCTTACACCCAAGTTCGTCAATGAGACGTCTTCTCTGATCAGCGGTGCTCTGCCACTGGTTGAGGCTCTCGATAATGTCAACATTCCTGAGCTTCTTGACAGTCTGAAGCCGCTGCTCGACATGATCCAGCCTCTTCTGGGTGCTCTTGGCGAGATCGATCTCAAGGGTCTGATTGAGGCTGTTGCACCTCTGCTCACCAAGCAGACTGTCGCTGGCATTGCCACGCTGCTGCTCAACGCCGAGTCTCTCCTGACGTCCGACTTTGTCAGCAACACGCAGGAACTGATTGGCGATGCCACGCCGCTGGTCGCAACAATATCTGACCTCTTGCAGGCCATTTTCTCAGCTCTGTCGGGCCCCTCTTCAAGCACTGGGGGCTCGTCCTAGGCCGATTGATGATGGAACCCTCGCATAAGGTGACTTGCACATATGATTTTTAGTATTTATGTTTTATATTTTTGGATCTCGGATGATTTTTACATGAAGCGCAGGGGCGGGAATCTCCCAAGCCTAAATTTGTTTTGATGACTGCAAAGGATAATGAAGCCTTTTTTTGGTTTATGGATTGGTGGAAAGAAAAGAAGTATCAGAGGATGAATGAGATAGCCCTTGCCCACGGGTAATGGGCGACATGTCTTGAACATGAATTAATGAGTCAAGTGAATAATTAGCTACATGCTAAAAAGACTATTTCTACCATTCAACTCTGCTTTCGTGACTAGAAGATTTCGAGATATTGACGTGCTTTACTCCAGCATGGCGCCGTGCTAACGCAGTTACTTGTCCGAGATAAAAGTCGAATAGGGATGCCTGAATAGTGATGCTACAGTAGCTCTTGGGGAGATGGAACTGTCATGATTAACAAAACATTACTCTTTCAACTGTTAGCAACCAGTGTGTTCTACTCTTTTGCTTGTACGTTTCTCCGCCCATTCTACTTTATCTAGTGCCCTTTTCTTCCCGTCTACGTGTTCATATTCTATTGTGGTCATCGCGTCTAGTGGCACATGATATATTGACCAAGCAACACTAATTTGAGTATTTTAATTGATACGCTTTCAAGTTGTCAGTAGTCCTTTCACCGGCACATTCTCCGACGTCCACGTCTCCTAGTGAGCTGACACTCCTGCCCTGGGCGCACTGCATCTATCCTTGCTGTTGGTCCATACAGCGCCCGGCCCGTGAGCATCGACATTATACGTCATGTTCTTGGGCGTCACCGTCCACTGCACGGTGGCGTTGCCCTGCCGGTACGTGCTCTCGGGCGTGCCCACGCTGCGGTAGTCGCACTGGCTCGCCAGGTCCACGGTGCCCGTGGCAACGTCCAAGCCGCCAATGACGCGCTCAAAGTACTCGAGCGAGGCGAGCGGCTGGTAAAAGGGCACCTCGTGGCCGGCCTCGTAGAAGCGCGTGAAGCTGAACTTGCGGAGCTGCTTGACCTGGCCGTGGACGTGGCCGTCGCTGGTGGCGAGGTCGGCGAAGCCTGCGTCGGGCCAGCCGGCGACGCGGACCATGTCGGAGATGGCCTGGCCGCCCATCCAGTTGCAGATGGCGTCGGCGTCGCCGGCCCACATGGCGACGGCGATGTCGTGGTTGACGAGGTTCTGCAGCGCCTCGACGGAGCCGACGCTGCGGCCGTTGTCGGCGGTGGTGAAGAAGGCGTCGCTGACGGCGGTGCTGGACGAGGTGAAGTTGGTAAAGGCGCCAATGGCCTCTTGGACCTCGGCTCTGTTGAGATAGTCCTTGTAGAACTTGTAGGGGAACGGATCGGGCTTGAGATGGCGGATATCGTACGTGTTGCGGTTCGCGAAACGTTCCGGGTACACGTCAACGTGGTCGACACAGAAACGGTCGGCGGCCTCGCATTGCTTCTGGTCGTTGTTCTTGCGACACTCTTTGAGCCCGCTGATGCAGCCCTGGGGACCAAACATGTCCTCGTGCAGCATTTCCTGGACGGACGTGTTGAACATGGCAAAGTCGTAGGTGCTGCCCGGCGAGACGGTATAGTTGTAGAAGGCGGTGAACTGGACAATGGGGTCGTACCATCCGTTGCCGATGAGGACGCTCCGGAGGTCAATGTGCGCGGCGCTGGGGATGTTCTTCTCATTCTGCTTCAGAAAGTAGTCGCCGAAGACGGGCGCGTAGTGGCCGCCGTAGGACTGGGAGGCAAGGTGGACGCCGTGGCGCGCGTACTGCGGAAAGGCGCCGATGAAGCCCTGCAAGGTCCTCCACATGGTGGACGCGGCATTGGCCGTCGAGTTGGCCGTCAGGTTGGTCCAGGGCAGCGAAAAGGTGCCGCAGGACCCCGCGTCGTCGTCGTCGTCGTCGTCGTCTGGCGGGCAGGTCGCGTCGGGCAGCGGCGCGACGGCCTCGGTCTCGCCGTCGAGCACCGCCGGCACGGGCACCGCGTACGAGAAGCCGACGTGGGTGGGCTGGTCGACGAAGAGGAGGTTGCTGCGGCGCGACCACGAGTGCGGGTTGTCGACGGGCTGGCCAAAGTAGTCGACGTGGCAGGGGCCGAGCTCCTTGAAGAGCGCGTTCATGGACGAGGAGCCCGGCCCGCCGCTGACCCAGACGGTGAGCGGCGCCGTGCGCGGGTCGATGTCGCGGGCCTCGAAGAACCAGAAGAAGCTGTGCTGGTCCTCGGCGACGTCGGCGTATCCGGAATAGCTCTTGACGCTGGGGTTCAGCTCGCAGATGCCCGCGGGCACCTGCTTGTAGCGCACGGGAACGTTGGCGTACCCCGTTACGTTGGTAAAGACGTCGCTCTTGGGCTCGGTGACGAACTGGGCGGCTGTGTTCTTGCTCAAGTATAGCCCGATAACAAGGCGAGATAGCCAATGTAGAGCAACCATGTCTCAAGAGTATGCCACTGATTGTTAGAGGTAACTGAGAGAGCATAGTCGAGGAGATGGAAGCAATTCTCTCGAGAAAGTCGAGTGGATTTAAATGATTTCAAGTTGAATGATTCAATCTACAAACTACCGGAGACCAAGTTGTTCAAATTATGCTTCACAAGTGAACGGCGTGGGGGGTTGGGAAGAGAACCAATGTCTCATACCTCAAGGAGGTAACTCGGGGCGTAAACTCAAAAGTCCCATGGGGAGTGCAACGGCTCGGGGCTGCAGATTGTCATTATCATTGGCACAGAAAGCTCACGCGACCAAGACGATGACGCAGGTGTAGGTACCCCAGAAAGACAGAACGGTCAAGCTGTTAATGAACTAGGATCCAAGGCCATCGAGCTGGCGGGCATCATGTTCATTGGTTCATCAACATTCTTTGTTCGCTTTCGAAATCTCTGAAGGCGTTTCGGCCTTGGCTAAGCAAGTAGCCGATACACGACAGGTCTCGTGAGACCAACGGCAATATTCCTGCGCTTCCGGCCGCTCCTTAGTGGTTGTTGGTTCTGCACTGCACAAGGTTGACAGCTTCAACGTCGAAAAGCCCGGGGAAATGGGTACGGAGCGGATCTACCGGCTGTTGCGATTGAGCATCCGCTGCCTGCCGCCTTCATGATGAAGAGTAAAAGGTCGGTGTGTTCGAGCCAATGGAGACGCGCGCCAAGGGCTCGTCCGAGAATGACAGGGGGGGATAGTCGACAACGCACATCCACCAACACGCATGCCGCATCTTGGGTGCTCGGCCTTACTTGTCAAGGGCATACTCAGCCTCGGACAGGTCCAGAAAGAGCGGAGTCGGCGTGCGTCTTGGTCCGAGCAGAGCTTCGGGCCTGCCTGGCATGCGTCTGTATCAAATGGCCTTGGCGAGTTCAAGCCCTGTTCCTTGTGCTGGGAACGGCGCCCGTTCTCATGACCAAAGCCATCACCCTGGTTCACAACATGGGATCCCGGCATGGATCATGACGAACGGGAAAACGCCTCTTTAATGCCGATCCCCGGTGTTGTGCCGGCCGGGGTAACATGGCTGTGCCGGCCGGGGGTGCGCGGTATCCAAAGGGAAAGCCCCTGGCGCACGACTTGGCGTCTAGCTCTTGGCGAAAGAGGTCGCAGACGGCCTCGTGCTCGGCGTCGGTGCAATGAGTGGGCAACTCGGCGATTGATGTTGTGAAAGAAAACGTGTTGGTGGTGGCGTCGCGATGCGGGCGCCGACAACCTTGTGACGGTGAGCTTCAAGGGTGGGGAGGTCGTTTAGAACATTGGTTGTAATGAAAGGAATCTCGGATGGAAGTGGTCGCGCAGCAGTTGCAGGGTTTACAGAAATGCCTTGATGAGATCAGTGAGGAAGGCGAGTTGGATGATGGCGGTTGCGGTCGCTGTCCATGATAATGAGCACTTACAGCACGACTAGTCATGAGGCAGGGGAAAATTGTCCCAAGATTTTGCTGAGAGGCTTTGATATATGGGCAGAATGAGTGATGAACAAATAAAAGAAGAGTACGCTTATAACATGTATCCGGGAGAAACAATATAACTATGACAAGGTTCTACGTACAGTGTCTTATATTTCAACGGTGCATCCTTCATCACCTGCTTGACAGTATTCCTGAGGTCGCACAGCATTGATCATGTCCAAGTTTGAGACATTCTTGACTCTGGTAGACGTGAGCATTTTCACAAACAACTTTTGCTACAGGTGGCAGCATCAAATATTCGCATTCATGCCCTCGACGGATCACCCCCCCGTGAGACTGGCTCAAGATACCCATGCAGGTAGTGTATTTGTTACAAGGCCGCGAGAGTCCTCTGCACTATGGTTATAAACTTGGATATTCTGTTTAGGTTTTATTACAACGCCAATTCGCACAATGGGCGCGCCAAATGCCCTCAACTGTGCAACAAGACACTGCGGCTCATCCCGTAACATTTCATGTGCTAAAGAAATGGACAGGAATGTACTTGCTTCGCCACTGCCCAGGCCGCAGTCATCGAGCTGGTGCGCCCAGCGTCACGCTATGATGCAATAGTTAGCCTTACAACCCACAAGGCTGTCAAGATGGCTAACAGAGTCCGCCACGTTGGCCTCCAAGGCTGCGCGAATCATTTTATTTGAGCATCGCGACTGCCTGTGTTCTCTCTAAAGTTGCTATTTGCCCTGTTTATACAAATCCATCGACACAATTTATTATGCGACAGACTTGACAACTGCAGTAGACAGCTCGGCAGATCAACGCCAGCATTAGCCTACATCATCGCTTACAGCTACTCTCAACTTCAAAACCCTTTCACACGCGCGCATCCGGAAAGATGGCGAGCTCGGTCGAGCAGCAGATATGCAACGCGGGCGAGCGCAACAGTCAACTCCTCGAGACACTCGCCAGCACAGACGGCGCGGCATCGGCGCTGGCCGAACACAAGCGCTTCCAGCAAGACCTGCAAGACCAGCTCCAGCAGTCCAATCAGCGCCTCCAAACGCTCGAAGCACAACGCCAGAAGCGTCTCGGCGAGCACGAAAAATACAGCGACAGCCACGTGCGACGCTTCATGTTCAAAGCCTCGGGGAGGCGCGAGCAGTTTGCGCAGCGCGCCGAGGCGGGCGAGCGCGAGTACTTCCAAGCCCTGCAAGACGCGCAGCAGGAGCAGAGCATCCACGCCGCCCTCGCGGCGCAGGCCACGGAGGCGCGGCGGGCCGAGGCCGCGCTGCAGGCGGACGCGGACCAGCACGAGGCCGCGCAGCGGGCGCTCGACGCGCTGTACGCGCGCATCTTTGACGGCCCGACGCCGCAGTTCCCGGAGGAAGACGCGCGCGAGCAGCGGTACGCCGCGGCGCGGCGCGCGCACCGGCGCACGCG
>JAPFSE010000631.1:0-19504 GCA_030777785.1 Beauveria caledonica | reverse complement strand
ATATATATATATATAAATATAGTGCCTATGCTACTGATATAAATTAGGTGGGCTGTCTAGGAACTGGCGTTTATAAGCTATATATTATTATAGCTATAATTCTGCTGTTAATTTGTAGAATAATCCCAACCCTAGATTTCTTCCACTTTACCACTTTTCTGCTGGCAGATTCTACACTCAGCCCGCTCTAATTCCTTGTAGAAAGATTAATAGGTCATTCATTATATCACGTGGTAAGCACTCCCCCTCCCCTTTCTCCCTATTAACATGGAAACCAGTTACACTTCGCCCTTTACTCCCTAATCCAGGCAAGTGTCATGGCGCAACAAATCCTACTGAACAACAATCTGCACACATTGGAAACAGCCGCCGAGTCGGAAGACAATCTCGTTCTTGTATCCAAGCATCGAGATGCAGCGGAGCGATTCAAGTTTGAGCTTTGGCATCAAAGGCAATCAATTGCAGCCTTGATCAGATACCATCTTCGCTTACGTCCAGATGATACCTGCACAGTCCTGCCAGCCGAGACATGGATACAGGGCAACTTCAATATTTGCGTTTGGGTTCTCGTGAAGGCGGGTGACTTTATTCAGAAGCTTATCTTCCGTTGTCCCATTCCTCACGCCGAAAGGCAGTATCTCGGCACGATCGACGAGAAGGTCAGCTGTGAAGTGGCAACATACATCTGGATGCAGGAGCATTGTCCTAATATTCGCATTCCGGATCTTTTTGCATTCGGCTTTACAGATGGTAAATGTGTAAATATTTGTAGCTTGCCGTTATGCATGCCATCCATGCTGACACTCACACCAGTTTACACGCGTCCAGCAGATGTCAGTCTACACCAGACTTTGGCGCAAGTCTTGGCGGTGGTTACATCGTTTCCTTGGCTATCCAATTCTCTCGTCCTATATTCAAGACTCGGGTACCCCAGCTGTCAGTTCCGCCTACATGCTTTTGGAGTATATAGGTCCAGAGACGGGAGAAATGCTCTCGCTCACCTGGCCTGATCACCTGTCAGATACAGCACGCAGGAACAATTTATTCGCAAGTATGGCTCGAATCATGCTCTCACTTGCACGGATTCCACAGCCGTATATCGGATCTTTCAGGTTCAACACGCTAGACTGCACAGTCGCGCTCTCAAATCGGCCTCTCACTTGTACCATGGCCATTTTCGAGCGAGGAGGCACACCGAGAACGATGCCACAAGATAGACTCTACCAGAGCACAGATAGTTTTGTGTCTGATATGCTGACACTGCATGACAACCATCTTTTACACGATCCACATGCAGTGCGAGACGAGGACGACGCCCAAGAGCGGATGACCCTTCGAACATTGCTTCGTGCAGTTTCGCATTTCTTCATCTTGCCTGAGCGACGGACTGGCCCTTATCTTTTGCAACCAACTGACTTTCATCAAAGCAATATTCTCGTGGATAAGGAGTGGAATATTACGTGCCTGATCGATCTTGAACGGTTTTGCGCGCTACCGGTAGAGATGATGGCTGTTCCCCATTGGCTTACGGATTGCAGTATTGATAGCATTATTGAAGATCAGTATGAGCCTTTCGACAATGCACGAAAGGAATTTCTGGCAAGCATGGACAAGGAATTACCACATGTGCAAGTGGAACATGACATTCAAATCACAAAAATCATGAGAGACACATGGGATTCAAAGGGAGTCTGGTATTGGATGTGTATAAGGTCTCTGAACGGTTGGTTATTCATCATTGAGGATCATATCCTTCCCAAATTCTCGTCAGCCAAAGGATTGGTCAAGGACCTCAAACAGATGTCCCTCTTTTGGCAGGAAGATGCCAGTGATCATATCGAAACAAAAGTTGCCCATGAACACAGCTACCAGTTGGAGCTTGAATCTTTATTCAAACATGGCGCATGCTAAAGGAATGGAAGGTTCAAATGTCTGTCGACTGGTCGAACGTGTCTTTATTGCGGTCTGTCTCTCTCGCAGCTGCCCAGGCTGAGTGAGGACACTGGTGGGAAGAGACACAGTGGACTTGTGACACTTGTTTGCGGAACTGTCCACCCGGTATTTCCGCTGACCAAGTTTTATTATGGTGTCATTATTTTATTATTATGGCGGGGAATTAGTGGTTTGATTAAGCGAGCCAGTTTCTGTCGACCACAGCGATTTCAAGCCTGGACACCGGACCCAATCCGATTGACAGGGATTGCACAAGATGAGATAAAATTCTACAAATTTGCGGCCACTGGGCTTTTTGCGCCCTTTCACCATATGCCGAGTACCAGTATTTCTTCAATGTCGTGCTTGGTCATTCCGCGCAGTAAGTACCCAGTATTAGCTCCTCGGGTGTTACCACCTTGCTTGCATTATTGTGACAGATGAATTCTTCCAAGCGTTGCTCATTGACGTCTTCCATCGGCTGAGTAACCTGCGTCACGCATTTATTGGCCAGCGCACTTGTACAGACAGTCCAGTGCGGGGTGGTGCTTGGGCGCCAGGGCCAAGCACCCACTACATAAGTTGATAAGGCGGGGGGGGGGGGGGGGGGCATATAATAGCCTTATTTCCAGGCACAGAAACGCCAAGGTCCCACCATTCCGTGCGCCATTCGCTACTTAGTTAATAAATTTATTTGTACGATCAAGTGAGCGAAAGTACAGAGACGGCTTTACTTCGTATTCGGGACAGTATCTTGGATCTGGAATCCCGTCAGGAATAGCCCTCCAGGTTGCTGCAGCGGCCAAGCAACGGAAACACCCTCCTCACTCAGTAGTCAATGGCTCTTGGCCGCGCCATCCATTCAACACTTGGCAAGACTGAAAAACTTGCTCCAACGCTGAATGTCCCAGCCTTGAAGTGCATCGATGATGGGGCCCAGCAATTCGACATGCATTATAGTGCGCGAGCATGCCCGGCCAAGTCCGCATCCTGTGCTTACTCTCGAAAATGAATGGTCCAAGAGAAATTCCATACTCCAAGGCAATGGCAAGGTTTACCTTGCACGCCAACCGCGACTAGCAAGCCTGAAGCTATCTTGCTGTAGTGACGATCCTTGGTGTCCCGGCCGGTTCCCGCCGGACCGCAATGTCGTGGAAGCGTCTCACTGCCGACTCCAGCAAACGTAAATTCAACCCCAATTCCTCATCAACATAAATACCCGAATAACAAATTTTTTTTCTCAATATATCCTTGCCAAAGTCCAATATCTATTTCAAATCCATTCATTCACCACCATGGCAACGCAATCTGACCTCATCACCTGCCACGTCCTCGACACTACCGCCGGCCGGCCGGCCCCCAACATCACGGTGCGCCTCCAAGGCGCCGAAACCAAGGGCCAGCCCAACTCTGCAGCCCACACCTACACGTCCGTCACCGACGCCGACGGCTGCATCAAGCTCTGGGAGCCCGCGCAGGGCGAAACCTCGTCTCTGGCCGAGACGCTCAGGGCCATTGAGTGCAAGTCGCAGTGGCGACTGACGTTTGATACGGAGCCGTACTTTGGCGGTGGCAACAACACCTTCTTCCCCGAGGCTGTCGTCGTCTTTGGCGTCGGCCCTGGCCAGCACTACCACGTGCCTCTGCTGCTGAGTCCGTTTTCGTATACGACGTACCGCGGAAGCTAGGCAGGATGGATGGACTGCAGTGCTGGACATGAGGGAGGTTATACAAGTCAAAGTATATAGGAAAAGTCTAAATATGAATTTTTAAATCATATATAGAAAAATGGTTCTTTCAAGCGCAGTTACATCCGAGTGATCCGAGTGCCCGATTCATCTTACAGAAGGCAGGTTGTATGGGTACAAAGAATATACAAAGGAATTCTTGTAAAGTCAAAAGCAAAGTACGCAGAAAGCAACAGGATTAAAAGTCAATCGCAAATGGAAAAGATCAGTGTCAGTGGACGACGTAAATTGAAAAATGGCTTCTAGCAAGTATGGTATATTACACGCTCTGGGCCGCTTCTAGCTATCTAGCGCTCTAATCTAACATGTATCTTTTCATTGTATAATTACAGTAGCCATCCGTGTGTCGAACAAGCCCTAGCCTTGACTCGACGAGGCCGAGTGCTGACTCAAAGGCGACTGGCAATCATCACTTTTAGTCGTCGCCAACGAGCTGTCGGGTGTGTCGGCCGGCATCTCAAAGCTAACGTCTGATTCGCGACTGCTTCTGGGCGTAAAGTTGCGACTGCGTACGCAGTTGCTCTCAATGTTTGCGGAGTGGTGGCTGCCCTTCTCAGAAAGTCTCTATTCTCCTGAGCGTTCCGTGCCGACACCACGCCAGAGTCCATAGAAGCCGTCGCAATTCTTCCACATCTTGATCGTCCCGTCCTCGGAACCCGTCGCGTACAGTTTGCCATCGGGCGAAAAGGCAATAGACCAGATGGGACCATGGTGACCCTTGTGAGTGTCCATTTCCACCTCGTCATCGTAGCGAATCACCTTGGCCCAAGTACCGGGTTCCTCGCCGACGACCAGTTTGCGTCCCTTGATATCAAGCGCAACGCTGGCAATCGAGTTTGGAAGAGTGATGCGCTTAAGCTCAGTCATGGCTCGCTCCTCGCCCCAAAAATAGGCCGTCTTGCCAGCTGCTACAGCAAGCACTGGCTTACCTCCTCCGATATCGGTGGGCGACGCGACACTTGGGCACAGAGAGATCATCTCGCAGGACTTGATCTCACCGTCCAGGACCTTGTGATGGATACAGGCGCGGCTTGGCAGATCAAGCCATCGAAGCGTCTTACCCGAGGCGGTAATAATGACGTTGGGGTCCTGAGTCCAGCAAATGAACTTGATCGAGTCGGTATGGATACCTTCGCCAATCTCAAAGCCAGCTGAGGCCGGAATTGTCACGGCAGAGCCAGGGCTGGAGGAGCCAAGCTCTGACAGATCAAAGACTCGTAACTTCTTTTCCATGCCTCCAGTAGCAACGAGATCAGAGTTATCAGGGGGGTATGCAACGGCTCGAACAATGTGGTCGTGTTGAAGAGTGTAGAGTATCTCGCCGGTGTGTGTGTCCCAGATCTTGCTGCAGACATGTCAGCAACAGAATTTGCATTCAGACTGGGGAACGCACGCGGTGAAATCTGCCGATGCCGTGGCTGCGTTGGACGCGTCGGGGCTGAGTCTAGCCTGCCAAACAGCTCCCTTGTGGCCGATGAATGTGCCAATCCTGCTTCATTAGCTTGGTTGATGAACCCGGCATTTTGCGACTCACCAATCTCCAGTGACGCCATCACGAAGCATGGGGTTTCCATCTGATATTGTCAGAAACGAGACATAGCGCAGTGTTGGGCACTTACCTTTGCAGGCAGAAATTAGGTAGTATGTCTCTTCCTTTTCCAGGTTGGAGAACCCAATGTGCGGCACAGGGCGAGAGTGCCCGTGGCAAGTCAAAGGGACGTATTGACGAGAAGCCTCGACAGCCATGTCGAATGGACGGGGTGAGCGTGGTAGTATTTTCTTTCAATTTCGTGAGGGTTTCAAGTGCGGTTTATTTACGCGGCGGAAACAAACAGTCGTAGCGGTTTCGTCAGTCGTAAACGTCGTCAGGTCGTGGTTCGTGGCAAAGAGTGTGATGTGATGCATTAAAATCGTGCATGGGTCTGATGAGCGTTGAATTCGTCGGTCCCTCGCAAGAAGCGGCTTCCTCTGCGTAATGAGTGAAACGCTAGAGAGCGCTGGGAAGAGAGTTGTCGAGGTTGCTCCTGGATTTTCTTCGCGGGGCTGCAAGGGCGGGAGGACGGGCACGACGCCACAGTGGGGCAGCGCAACTGTGGCGCAGCAAAGTGTTTAAATGCCGAGTTGTCTGCTGCAGTTCTTTCTGTGAAGAAGTAGTGCTGCAAATGTTAAAAAGTTTTGATGCGTAGCGTGCAATTATATGGCTATTCAAAGGCTTAGGAAGCGCTATTAGTCGCTCCTTGTCGCACTTGCGTCCGGTGTCATGCCCGAACAAGATGACTGCAATCAGCCTCCTTACGCGGGAATCTGCACAGAGTGCTCACCATCAGGTAAACCACGCATATATTGGGCCAGAATCACTTCATGTGCGCTACTCATAGTCTTTATAATGCCCGGTAGCTTTTCGTGGCTTCACAATCGCTGCTCTCAGGTGCTGGGCCACCACGCGGTGATCCTGCGCTTCACCATCGCGTTCCCGAGCGTCGCAAGGCATGCCTCGCGCCAGCAAACACGAAACATGGGCCTGCCGATATGCTGCCGGCCTTGTGAATTCGCACCCGCAAAGTAAAAGTCGATATTGCGTGCTTCCTCAGTGCGAGGCTTCAGAGGCGAGGCCTTTCTAGACTGAGCAAGAGCAAAAAGAGGGAGCTTCATTTTCGGCTTGCCAACTCCCACCTCCTGTCGGTGCGAGGCAACTTCTTAGGCGCTGTCAGAATTGTAGCATTTCCGGTCGAGAATCTGCATATTCAACCGCGCCCTGCCACGCCATACGACTCAATACCACGATACACCCCCTTGGTTCGGCACTAGATAGCTGGCAATGCCCAGCCCGGTATTTCAACCTGACCAGCCTTTGTTTCTACAGCTGACCACGTTTATATTCCACGAATCGCGCTCGGAAATCGGCCCGCTCCCGGTACGTTCATTGCTCTTTCATCTCCAAACCTCAACGCAGCGGAGACGGGTCTGTCAAAAAGCTATGTGACATGTTGAACTAGATTTACCTGAGCGGTTCCATTTCTTTCCTTGACGCCGCCGCCGGAGGAAGAGAGTCTACGACTGTGGCCAAGCCATGTTGTGCCAGCTGCACCACCGAGTTTCGCGTCGCTCGGCGTTCCCGTACAAATGTTTCAACGATAAGTGCCGACTTCACCTCAAAGGGCCAGTATAATATCCATATCTGGGTGGTTTTCATCGTCCTTGGCACAATTATATTGAGGCTGACGAAACCTGTGACTAGTATGTGCGCCTCGACGTCGATATTGCTCTGGTTGACGACCCAAAGCCGCAGGACCAGCCACCGCCTTGCGTCTACGAGAACGGTTGAGGATAATCCTGTGCCGGACAAAGGCATCGCCACCATAAGCTATTAGCATCGCATGCATAGCACACCACTTAGCTCACTCGTGCACCTATTCGGTCCTCGCAACAATCATGTCACTAGTGAGTTGAGGAGGCACAAGCTCAAAACGTAAACTATTGATTCTATCGAAGTAACCGAACGAGTAACCTCGAAGTTTTTCACAATGCGCATTTATAGTGCAAGTATGCTATCAGCGCCCACTCCGCACACGAAGTGCCAATTGAAATATGCCGGATCATGGCACGCAACCATTCCAGACCCAACACCAGATGAGGTGACCTCTGCTCATGCCCTAATTTTCCCCCAAATCCACGAACGGCTCAACAATAGGCCTATCTGCCTTATCTATGGAGGCTTCCTGCTCGCTGCCTGGCAACGCCATGTCGTTCCTCGCTCCGCCTCCGTTCTAAACCCCAATCCTGTGCTCTGGTTTCTTCTGGCAACGCAGGCTTCCCCCCCAAGCTGGCTAGAACCATTTTGTTTGTTGCGGTAAAGTCATCTAGGATCTGTAGCTCCTCGAGGGTGAACCACCTGGGTACGAGCATAATTCTAAGTGGGATGAGAATGATGATCAACAAGGGAAAGCCGATTGCTGCAAGGGTATGTGAAATAGCCACACATGCAGCTACTCCAAGGAACTGTATGCCGATGTAGAGAGAAATTTTGCACCTGCGCACATGCAAGATCGGCTCGTCGCGCTGGACGAAACGCTTCTCAGATTGCAAATACAGAAACTTCTGGAGAATTCCGTTTGACTCGATTGAACCCCACTGTACCAAGCTCATTAGACATCTGCTCATCATCACATAGGACAGGGTTACATACCCCGACAACAAAAAATACGCCGGCAAACACGGCTGATGGCATCGTGTGTAGAACCGTCAATAGAGGACCAGTCATAGTGCCGATTAATGCCAGCCCCATCAGTAAATGGCTGATCCGCTGCTCAACGACCGCCAGTGCCGTCACAACCGGTCGGCGGATCTCCGTGTCTTCCCCCTCGGACGTGGCGACAATCTTCAAATCCGTTTTATAGACAGTTAAAGAGTCTGTATGGACAGGCGCCTGACGAAAATATTAGCACTTAGCGTAGACAAACACATCAGGAAATGACACTCACCTGTGGCACTAATCCGTTGGGCATCGGAAGACCGAGGATGGCAGCTACGAATGTAGTGCAGCCGAGCAGAAAAAAGTCCCAGTGGAACCCACCAGGCTTCTTCAGGGGAAACTGACGGGCCTGCGCAGTTATACTGCTCACGTTCTGCAAGTCTAGTCAGCGATTTACGCCTCTTCGCAAGGGTGACATGACCGCCATACATGGTCGTAGTAGAAAAGGAGCATGAGCAAGAAGCCAAACGGCATGGACACGAAAACCCATTTCACATCAAGTGTCCAGAAGTCGATTACCCAGCTTCTGGATACGGTTGGATAGAAGGCTCTTGTCACCGGTACTCGTTCGATGTTGGACTCTTGGATGTGGCCGGGTATATGAGAGAAGCCAACCCAGAAGACAGTGCAAAACTCCAGATCAGTCAGTATAACGAGAAGGAAGACATGAAATGTCAGAATTACCAATACATACAACGTATGAATAGTCGGCGAGTATCCCACGAAATTGTTCCTTCCACATGGTACTGGAGCCAACCTTCTCTAACGCATAAACGCTTGCGAAGTAGAGTATGCTGATTATGCAGGCCAGGAAGCCAGCAGCGTTTCCATTCTCAAATTCGTTGACAAGTTCTTCCACACCTTTTACTACGCAAAAGTTAGTACGGTGATGTCTCTTTCGATGGCTGAGGGCAGACGCACTGATGTAAATGATGCCAACGTACAGGCCGAAAGATTCGCTGGAGAAGTCGGTCACGTAGCGCATGTAGTCGCATCCGTTGAAGATTGCAACAAGCCAATGGAAGATGGCAGCCCAAATTCCCGTCCAGGCCATAAATTGAGGATAGATGGGGCCGTCATAAATCTGGATGATGTCGTAGATGGTAAAGTTGAAGAGGGAAATGAGACCGGTCACGCCAACGATGGTAAGAGGCTGGGCGCTTAGGATACTGAAAACCACAGCCGCCAGGGCAGAGGAGAACAGGCTTTCGTTTATGCCAAAGAACTTGCCGGTGCGACGATACATGTCGAGAGTGTACGCGATAGCGGGAAGGAGACTGTCAAAAGGTGTTTAGTACGGGGCGACGGGCAAAGGACCAGTACAGGTTCGGTGACGTACTTGACAAAGTACATCCGCACAGTGCTTGCAATGGTGCGATAGGTAAAGGCATCAGTGATATCACTCCAGTAATACGGGATCCTTCTTTTAACATCGTGATACATTCCTCTTCCCGGCCGGAGTACCCTCCATCGTCGCCATCCCGATGCCGTGTCGTACGAATAGGATGCTCGAGAAGTTTTTGGCTCCAATCGCAGTTGACTGGAGCTGTTGGAGTTCACCATGGTGGATATATATTTGAGAGCCGTATGGCAGATATTTCCTACAGAACGGTTCTATGAATGAAGAGAGGCTGCCTCTACATTTATACCATAGAACAAAGTGGGTGTGTGTGTAGATACAGCAGGGGTCGTTATATAAGAGGAGCCATCAAGCGGATAATCAGCACAGTCAGAACGAATGAGGAGCATTCAAAAACGCCACATCTCTTTGAAATTCTGCCCAGGCAGACCTCGAGTCCACAGGGGTCAGAGGCCAAGTCCGAGTGGGACATTTTTGACAAGGGCAGTGAGGATGCGTTGTAGATGGCGCTGTAGGCCTTTTGCAGATAGTTATTACCTACAGCCTGCATGTGATACTTCAGTAGCCCATCTCAATCAATAGCCAGTCAACCAGCCGTCAGCTAATCAGCAGCTAGTTCTTAATCGCTGATTGACTGGCTGTTGACTCAGACCAGTGTTGGTTAAGGCTAGCCGTTGACCGAGACTGGCCGGGGTTTGCCTCAGGCAAAGCCTGCGCACCTAGCCACTGAGAGAGGACTAAGCTTGTCACAAATTAGGACTACGACAGACCGCTTTTTTAAAATTCTGCTTTCTATTCCCTTTCATTACACTGTCTAATCGTCACTAGCCTAATGTCAGGCCGATTACCTCGACAGGACAGGAGACACTCGATCGTCCAGTCTGGAGCCGTTTTAGTGGCTGCATGCGCTGCGAACCACATATGCCCGAGGTTCAGAACGCCACGCACCAGAGACCAGATAATAAGTACTACCTATAGCGCATCTGCAAAGGACCTGCAATTGAGCTGCATTTTTCTGCGCTTGGACTTGGCCACTGACCCCCTGGACCAAGTGGACTTGAGATTTACTGCCACCCCGTGTGGGCCCACACCTTAATTGATGTGAATTAGGCTTTAGACCTTCATAAAGTGTCCCTCTGATCCGCTGCTGAGATTGACTCGAAAAGCATTTACCATCACTGTTTAGCCCGAGGAACTTTGCTACGGAGAAACCAGCATCTGTATCATCATGGCCGCCTCTACCAAACTGGACCGTTTACGCCAGAGTCTCACTGACGGGATACTGGATGAACTAGCTGAGACACTGCTGGACTCGTCTCGCGTGGAACAATTTAGCGTCCCAGTTCTGCGCTGGGAGGCCTTTGTCCACGAAGGGGGTATCAATACCGCATCAAGTGCTAAACGGCCTCTCATATCGGTAAGCCTTTTCTTACGCAACTTGAGAATGATATCTAACTGTTGGTGGCTCCGTAAAGCGATCCCTCGACCTGTCTCACATTCTGACTGCCCACATGTCCAGTCCTTCGCCCGAGTTGGCCGCCAGCCAGGACGATAGCCATGCTGGCGCCCAGAATGATGGCTTTCTTGCGCGACATACGAATCCACCTGCAACCGACTTGGTCGAAATCCCGTCCGGTTCACGCAGGTCCTCTACAGGCCAGCATGGCTTCCGTAAGATGGTCAGCGCTCTTCGTCCCGTATCTGACTGTGACGTCATTGATACACGTCGCCAGATGGAAGTTGCAACTTGTAACTTTCCCAAGAGGGCCAAAACCATTTCTACCGCCTCCTCGGTCCTAATGCAGCCATCGTTAACCAAGTTTATTACCTCTCTTTGGGAGCAGATCCACGGTGGCGTCATTCTGGAGCCGCAAATTCAAGCAGGGCAAGCTCTTCTCACCTCCATCTCGGACAATAATACACATGTGAAAAACAACGCCGTCTCCTGTGTGAGCCTCGAGGCTCTGTCATCCGCTCACACAACGATCTATCCAGTTACTGCCACTTCGAACAGCGCCGTCGACTTTTTCAGCCACAGTAACATTGTCTGCCGCAAAGTCACCCAGGCAAGTCGAACATATCGGTCTTTCGAAGTTCTCGTGCAGGCGCGGTGGGTGGAAAACTTTGATAGATACGTCGAATACCTTGCTGGCAATAATCCGACCATGTCGTCTGCTAAATGCCGAAAGGCTGCATTAATGGAGGCGTGCCAGGATTTTAAATGGTCAGAGAAGGAGCTACGGAATAAGATGGCGATCTGGAGAAGCTACAAGGATATTAAAGACGCAGCTGGATGGGCTGCCCTTGTCTTTTCAGGACTGGGGCTCTATCGCCTGGCCAAATACCGCATCGGCCTTAATCAAAAAGGCTTTGATACCCTAAGACGCCTCAAGCTGCGTATTGAGGTTACAGCAGACACGCTACACCCTCACTGGCGCCAATTACTTGCCTGTATTGGTGACAACACCGACCGTCTCTTCACAGGCCATCCGCACGATTGGGTGGTCTCCTTGGATGGCTCTGACCCGGTGCCTCTGCGGCATACCTATATTGAATCAGACCCTTTCTTTAGCTTTGAACACTTGGACGAATCCATAGTCGACACGCAGGCATGGGATGGAGACGACCCCCGCTATATCTCACCAGCTACAGTTGCGGCACCGGTAGCAGACTGTCGTGTGTGTGGTCAGACACAGTCTAATGAGCCTACAAACAACCAGTGCTACTGCTTCCCTTCGCTATTCAGTGGGCCACGTCAGCCGGCTATGGTGCAGGTATTCCGGACGCTAGATGGTCGAAACAATGGACTGCAAGCACTGACGGCAATAGAGCGAGGTGGAGCTATTGGCGAGTTTGTTGGGCTCATCACGAAGGATATTGAGGACCTGGATGTCATGAAAGGCTTGACTGACGGAAGATCATATCAGATATGGCAAGGAAGACAGGGAAACTTTACACGCTTTATTAACCACAGCTGCAACCCAAACGCCCAGTTTCAGCACTTTGTTTGGTTAAGCACTCAGCGTATAATATTGGTAAGCAAGGGGATAGCAGCCGGCAGCGAGATTACAGTCGACTATTCGGAAAGCTACTGGTCGGGCCTAAACAAGCGCTGTCTATGTGGAGAGCGCTGTTGTCGATATAGCGAAGGGTAGTCTGGTGGGAGGGGGACTAAGGTAGTATCTGAGTACCCATATTGATGCTGAAACCGCAAAGACAAATTCTACACAAGACTCTTGTATTGACGTATATCCCAGGGAAACCATCTCGCGTGCTGGGTGGTAGCTAGGTCTGAGCACGATCCTTAGAAAATGCTATGCTTTTCTCGCCGCAGCCTCAATCTTGACCTGCTCACCGCTACATGTTACATGTTACCATGTCCCGAAACATGCCATTATTTTCCAGCAGCTCTGGTGGTACATCCTGTCCGGATTTCATAGAATCCGCTCAAGACTGCGAAAGACGCTGAATTCTTCTTTTCACTCTGGCTGGCCATATACTGCAATTGATGCCATGCTGGTGGAATATGTACATGTATTATCATTAAAGGCTAGTCATTATCGCTACTAATATAGGGCATCATTTATAGTGCTCCAGCGATATTTCATCACCAGGCAACTCGATGGGCCTCCCTGCCTCTCGTCCTTGGCGATTCTTCTTTCTTCGGTAGCACACGCAACAACATATGCATCCCACAATAAGCAAGAAGCCAATGACACTTGGCAGCACAATGGCAACGTATATCAGCCCATTGTACTGATGCGTGTCGGGTGACTCTTTCGAGGTCTTGCATTTATTGCGGCCTGTGGCTTCTGCGCCGGGCGTCCAGGTGGGTATTTGGACATTGTAGCAAAACGCCATGGACGGCGGCTGGGGCGTCAGGGTTGGTGCATCACTGGCCATCCAGTCAATCTGCCACGCGGCGTGCGCGCTGACGGTGAGCGTCGTGGTCGTCTGGCCCGACGTGACGCCGTGCGTCTTGGAGACGAGCTTGGTGCAAGCCGGTCCGAAGCTGGGGATATCATTCAGGGTACCGGTCGCGGAGAATCCACTGCGCAAACGTCCATGGTATTAGCCGAGTGTCAAGCCAATTGAGAGGTCTGGGCTCTAGTAAGTAGGTAGTATACCTGGAACAGCAGAGGGCTTTGAATGTCACAGAGCCAGAGTCGCTCGGATTGGGGTAATACTGGGGACCGTCGACTTTCAAGTTGTAGGCGACCCAGTCGCTCGGGCACACGCCGGGCCGCGCGATAATGGTTGCGCCGTCGCGGAGCACGTTGGTGGCGGACGCTTGGCAGCCCCCGGTGGTTTGGGGGAACGCGGCGTACACGGTGTAGTGCGTGGCGTCGCCATTGAAGCTGGCGTCGAATTTGGAGCCGGCGTCGTATGTAATCGTGGTGTTGAAGACGTCGGTGCAGCTCGCCGGCACGGCAAACGGTGTAGTGAGGGCGGGCGCCGCCGTCGCTGCCGCCACGACGGTTGTCGAATTCATCGGCCCCTCCTGTGAGAAAGGCTCTGATGAGGTCGGGATGGCAGCGGAGCGGGCCGTGAGCCTTTTAAAAAAGAAGAAAAAGCCGCGCCGCCAGACGAGGCTGTAGTTTATCAGTACCTTACTGATACGGGAAGTATGGGACAGGGAGCTTGATAGATAGGGCCTATAGGTAGGCCTAGAGTAGACTAGTTGGGGAGGGTTGCAGTGAGCTGAGACAACTCGTATTGGTGAAGAGTTTTTAATGATGTGCAAGTCAATAGTACCTGCATGAAGCAAGGGTCCATTACAAACGAAGCAAATTACAATGCAACATGGTCTTGACATGGTAATCTCGGTCCCGAAAGACTGCATAGTATGGTGCCGTGTGGTTGTAAAACATGCCCATCAATTGTCTCACCCGCCCGCCTAGTGGCAATGCACCTTTTTATTTCTTGTTGTCACCGCGTGTTGGTTTATAAAGAACATCTCTTTCTTCCATTGACGCCATCACCCAGCCCAGTGTTACGCCCACTGTAGCTATGTTAGCTCCGCCAGCAGTTGGCAAGGCGGCCTCCCAGCTAGGCAACCATTACAGCCGCTGCCGCCTAGCAACTGTGGCCAATCGCAACGACTGATCTCACTAGGCATCACCCATCCATTCACAAAGCTTACCAAGAGTCATCCTTGAAAGCGGGGAAGATGCCTCGAAGACGTGTATATAATACAAAGCCTCGACACAGTTGGTCCAAGTTTTTTCTTTTTCATCATCCTAATCATCACGTACAACAGACTATTCATCAGTATCACTCATCTTCCAGGGAATACCCCGCAGACCTACAACACGTCATTTTGCCACCAAACAAACGACCGAGAATCCAACAGACTATATTACAACCATGAGCCCAGTTTGGAGACCACCGCTGTTTACCACTATCAATAATGGTTACTGCGGCTGCATCGTCATTGTCAACAATGAACGCAAGTACCTACCTCTGACACAAGTCAACGCTCACGCCACACTCCTCGCCTCCACGTCCCGCACCACCCTCACTCAGACATTCAAGAATCCGACATCGCAAACCCTCAAGGAATCACACTATGTATTTCCGCTTTTCGACGGCGTCTCCGTCGTCGCATTTACCTGTACGATTGGCAAGACCGTCATCAAGGGCGTCGTCAAATCCAAGCCCGACGCCAAAAAGGAATTCGACGCTGCCGTGGCAAAAGGACAGCAGGCGGGTTTATTCGAACAATCCGAAAGGGCTTCGGATGTTTTTACTACGACACTAGGAAATGTCGGCCCCAACGAAGAGGCCAAGGTTGAAATTACATTTCTCGGAGAGCTAAAGCACGATGCCGAAGTGGATGGTTTGCGCTACACCATACCTACCAACATTGCTCCACGGTACGCGGATGACTTGGTCCTGCCTATTCCAGGTCATCAAGCAAATGTGACAACAAACGAGGCGTCTTTATCTGTCACCATCGATGTGGATCTGGCCACCGGGACTGCCATTCAAAGCGTGCAGTCCCCGTCGCACCCAATTTCTGTTAAAATCGGCACGACATCTCAACGGCCCAACGACGACCCATCACTACAATACGCGTCCGCCAATCTCACGCGCTCCGACGTCCAGCTCGACAAGGACTTCATCGTGCAAGTATGCGCCAAAGGCCTCGGCGATCCGTCCGCCGTCCTCGAGACGCACGCCACCATTCCAAACCGCCGCGCCATCATGGCCACGCTGGTGCCGCGCTTCAACCTCGCCGTCGAAAAGCCCGAGGTCGTCTTCATCTGCGACCGCAGCGGCAGCATGGACACGGGCACGCGGCTGCCCAACCTAAAGTCGTCGCTGCAGGTCTTTCTCCGGTCGCTGCCGGTCGGCGTGCTCTTCAACATTTGCAGCTTTGGCTCGTCGCACTCGTTCCTGTGGCCCAAATCGCAGGCGTACAGCCAAAAGACACTGGACGAGGCGGCGGCGCACGTACAGACCTTTACGGCGAATTATGGCGGCACGCGCATTCGCGAGCCCATCGAGGCCACGATTGCCAACCGCGAGGCATCGCGCAACCTCGAAGTGTTTCTGATGACGGACGGCGAGACTTGGGATGAGGATGCCACGTTTGAGGCGATTAACCGCGCCGTCAAGGAAGCGGACGGCGCGATTCGTGTCTTTGCGCTGGGCGTGGGCGCTGATGCCAGCCATTCGCTGATTGAGGGCGTGGCGCGCGCCGGCAGAGGATTTGCGCAGTCGGTTGGCGAAGACGAAAAGATGAATAAAAAGGTGGTGCGCATGCTAAAGGGTGCGCTGACCCCGCATGTGAAGGACTACAGCCTGGAGATCAAGTACGAAAAGGACGACGAGGAAGAGTTTGAGCTCGTGGAAAAGGTCAGCGAATGTACGGTCGTGGACACTGGCGACAAGACAGACAAGCCAGCCAAGACGTCGATTCCCCTATACGACACGTCCGTCAAGGATGAAGACTTGGAGATGCCCGATGCCCAGGCGCTCCCACTGCCAACTCTGCCCACGCCGACCTATCTACAAGCGCCCTACGCCATCCCGCCACTCTTCCCCTTCAACCGCACATCCGTCTACGTATTGCTCTCCGAGACGCGCGCGCACCGCACGCCCAAGTCTGTGGTTCTCAAGGGCACCGCGCCCCAGGGCCCGCTGGAGCTCGAGATACCCATCACCGCCATTGCGGACAAGGGCACAACCATCCACCAGCTCGGGGCGCGGAAGGCCGTGCAGGACCTGGAGGAGGGTCGCGGATGGATCTACGATGCCAAGCTGTCCGACGGCAAGATGCTCAGCGAGGTATACGCCGCGCGGATAGGCGATGTGGCAAGAGAAGCGGCCGTCAAGCTCGGCGTCGAGTACCAGGTGGCGGGCAAGTGGTGCTCGTTTGTCGCCGTGAGGAAAAGGGGCGACAAGTCGACCCCGGATACGGCACCATCCGACGCAAGAGCTTCAGCGTTGGACCCGGGCCAGGACGAGGATGACGACAGTGGCGAAGACGCCGGCTTCTGCCTGGTGGGCGACGTATCGGCCGCGCTCGCTGCGCCGGGCGGCGCCCCGCAACAGAGAAGTCTGAAGACCATGGCAGCACGCAGGGCACCGATGATGCATAGCTTTGCTGCGGCGCCGTCGCCGTTTGCACCAATGCAGGCATCGGCGGCAGCGGCTAGTTTTGGTGGTGGTGCCAGTTCGTATGGGTTCGGTGCGGCCTCCAACAGTCTTTTCGGCAGTGCGCAGCCGGTGACCCGGTCGGCGGGGTTCGGCGGTGGTGGCGGCGGCTCGCCGACCTTGTTTGGGGCACCAGCGGCGGCAACAAATGTCGCTACGTCGGGCGGCTTATTTGGGGCACCGGCGGCGGCAACAAACGTCGCTACGAATAGGTCTGGTGGCTTATTTGGCGGCTTGCAGAGCAAGTCTGTTCAGTCGTCACAACAACTGCAAATGGCGCAGCAGCAGCAGCAGCAGCAGCCAAGTATGGCCCGGCACCGAAAAGCGTTAAGTGGACGACAGATGGCATTTGGCAACGCGCAGGCCGAAGACGATGACAACGATGAAAGCCCGGTTAATGAGGACGCCAAGACGCCGCTCGAAGCCATTATTGCGCTGCAGACCTTTGGCGGGAGCTGGACATGGTCGACGGCGCTGGAGGAGCTGCTCGGGGTGACGCGCGAGGTGGCCGGCAAGCAGCTCGAGGTGGAGGCGGAGGCGGAGGTGACGGCGACGGTGTGCGCGGTCGCGTATCTCGAAGGAAAGCTTGCCGATGAGCGCGAGGTGTGGGAGCTGGTGGTGGATAAGGCGCGGGAATGGTTGGTAGAGACGCTGGGCGAGGATGGTGCGGCGGCGCTGGAGAAGAGGGCGAGGCAGACGCTGGGCTGAGCCGGCGTGTGGGTGTGTTGATGCGTGTGTGTGGAATGATGATGATGAGGATGATGTGCATGAAATTGCAGGGCTGAATGAGTCAAGTATAACTAGCTATATTACCAGTAGATGCATCTGAGCGACTGAGTCATGGTCCTACTGATCGATAATGGAATTGTCAGGGGGGACGAGCTTGGACGGAGATGGGAAACAGGATGGGCGGGGTCGAATAGCTAACTTACTGACATATAATAAAAAGCAAACCTTTTTTTCCCTGACTCGAAAATGATTCCGAGCAATGATCTACGACTATCCCTCGCACCCCTGTTATTTACTAATGAGGCACGCTTTGTATTTGAATGGACGGTCGGGCGAGTCGTCAACTTTGTGGCGCAAAGGGACTGGCACGCGAGCAAACTACTACGGGATATTAAGGTTTCTGACAGCTCGCTATGTCTATCGAGATCAACAGTTGCACGGGCGCTTTTTGTTTCCACGTATTTCCAGGTCTTTAGGCCGACTACTGTTGGCGCAGCACCATCTCAGGGGGGAGGGGAGTCTTGCGCAATGGTGTGTTGTCATAACTCATAGGCAATGCACTTTATTGAGAATAAGTGGCTTGAATAATCCCTGTGTTTTACCTGAGGCTGCAACTGGCATTCAGTTGATACGTTACGGGTTGTCCCCATTTGTATATTTTTTTTTTTTTCCTTTTTTTTTTCCGTTTTTCCTTCAACTCCTCGGAGGTGTTCCGTAACTTACTCGGCTTCTTGTTGATGCTTGCCCACGCTTGCACACCAAAGTCAAATTACCCACGTGCCTCTGACAGCCTATGATGATCAACATGTTTTAGACTCTTTGGGCCAAGGTTTGCGGCTCCGTTGCCAACTCCCATCTCCATCAAAAAACCGCGCCCTCCCCTTTACTGCCGCGGGCCATGACTGACCGTGCAACGGTGCCTGGACGTTGAGACCACAAAAGAGCCCGGCATTGTTCCGCAATTCGAAAAGTAAAGCGGTCCACACGGCGGTCACTGCTGAGGAAAACCTGGTCCAGTCAATTGGCCTGCTGCGACCATCACAACTCGTTCTGGACAAGGGCCTCTCCACCAAGGGGGCAAGGTTCCCCTTGGCGTCGATACTTCACCCAGCACCAAGTACATACTGCAGAAGTCGCCAAAGACGATGGGCCTTGGCCCCAAGAAAATGCCAATGTTCAAGGGGCGCCAGACATGGGCCTGTGCCAGGCCCAAGGAAGAAACGCGGCCACGTTGTGCACATTAAAGCCAGAGGAATCTGTAACCGGCAATCCCTAGAAGGAGGAAATGCCCACCTCTGTTATCCGTTACAGATTCCCTGTTTTTTCCTCTCTCTCTCTTCTCTTCCATCTCTTAATACACTTTCTTTGATTAGTTTTCCTTTTCGTCTTGTTTATTGTGTTTTCAGAGTTTGGCTCTCCGACGGCATAACGACGCCACCAGCCTCGACTGCCTGATCAACAGATCCTAGCAGGACATTGGATAAATCGACAATGTTCTAAAGGCGTCCAATTCTCATATTCTATATCGACATACATTCTTTTATTCTATTCACTTCTTCTTTTCCTGTTCTGGTCCGCTTCTACCATCAGCCTCGACAGCAACGGCCTGGCCAACCTACAATAATGGAGTCTCGCAGCGACAAACGAGACCTGCTGCTCCCTCCAGAGCCGCAATCTGTATACGACACGGCGGTCCTGTGCGGGCGCTACCTCAAGAACCGCGCCGCCTCCGTCTCCAAGTCCATCATGTCCTCCAGCGCCGCCGCCTCGAGCCTCGCGAGCCCCCGGCGCTTGCCGTCCCCGAGCCGCGCCGGCCACGGC